>JAQQAE010012736.1:0-13042 GCA_029823295.1 Pseudamia nigra | reverse complement strand
GTGAAATGAGGTTTATTGGATGAACAGAAAATGTACAATATGCATCAAAACAAAATTAGACAGGTGCATAAATTTGGCCACCCCAACAGAAAAATCACATCAATATTTAGTAGAGCCTCCTTTTCTCCAATAAATGTCTGGATTCTGGATTAAAGTATTTTGGATCATTCCTCCTTACAAAACATCTCCAGTTCAGTTAGGTTTGATGGGAGTCGAGCATGGACAGCCCGCTGAAAAATCATCCCACAGATTTTCAATGATACTCAGGACTGGGGACTGGGATGGCCATTCTAGAACATTGTACTTGTTCCTCTGTATGAATGCCTGAGTAGATTTTGAGCTGTCTTTTGGGTCGTTGTCGTGTTGAAATATCCAGCCCTGGCATAACTTCAATTTTATGACTGATTCTTGAACATTATTCTCAACAATCTGCTGATATTGAGTGGAATCCATGTGACTCTCAACTTTAACAGGATTCCCAATACCAGCACTGGCCACACAATCCCATAGCATGATGGAACCTCCACCAAATGTTACTGTGGGTAGCATGTTTTTCTTGGAATGCTGTGTTCTATTGCCATCATGCATATTACCTGTTGTTATGGCCAAATAACTCAATTTTTGTTTTATCAGTCTACAGCACCCTATTCCAAAATGAAGCTGGCTTGTCCAAATGTGCTTTTGCATACTTCAAGTGACTCTGTGGCATGTGTGCAGAAAAGGCTTCTTCCACATTGCTCTCCCATACAGCTTTTCCTTATGCAGCGTGCGCTGAATTGTTGAACGATGCACAGTGATACTGTCTGCAGCAAGATGATGTTGTAGGTCCTTGGAGGTGGTCTGTGGGTCGTCTTTGATCATTCACACCATCATTCACCTTTGCCTCTGATATTTTTCTTAGTCTACCACTTCTGGCCTTAACAAGAACTGTGCCTGTGGTTCTTCCATTACCTCATTATGTTACTCACAGTGAAAACTGACAGCTGAAATATCTGTGATAGCTTTTTGTGGCCTTCTCCTAAACCATAGTGTTGAACGATATTTGTTTTCAGGTCATTTGAGAGTTGTTTTGATGCCCCCATGTTCCCATTCTTCAGAGGAGAGTCAAAGACAAGAACAACTTGCAGTTGCCTGCCTTAAATACCTTTTCTCATGATTGGATGCACTTCTCTATTAAGTTCAAGGCTTAACAAGCTCACCAAATCAATTTTGTGTTCCAACTAGTCAGTGCTAAGTCGTTACAGCTTTTCAAATTAACAAAATGACAAGGGTGCCCAAAATTATGCACCTGTCTGATTTTGTTTTGATGCATATTTCACATTTTCTGTTCATCCAATACACCTCATTTCACTGCTGAAATATTACTGTGTCTATCAGTTATTTGATGTATCAAAATGAAATTGCTGATCCAAACACCTCCTGATTTATAAATGAAAATAATAGAAATTGTCAGGGATGCCTAAACTTTTTCATACCACTGTATGCCTAAACCCAAAACCTGTTCAAACACAGTTATTCCCTTATGTATGAAGACACTGACATTATGCTTCATTCAGCTCCTAACCCTAACTGCAACCATCACAGCTGAATGCTGAACCCTCCAAAAGTGCTTTGCATCCACGGGGATCTCCCTTTGGCCCCATGGTGACATGAGGTCCCCATGGGCTAAGTGTGTCGTGAATCTGAAGTCACCACTGGGATATTAAAACACACACAGACAGTGGTGTCATGTTAGGTCACTGTGCAGCCGCTGTGTCTCTCGCTCTAGAGGGAGTTTCCCTAATTACATTTACATGGCAGAAAGTACACGGGCAGCAGCCGGCGCTCTCCTCACGACGTCTCTGAAGAAAAACTCCACACAGAGCTTTTGTCTCAACTAACAGTTCGTGTGTGGTTTCATCCATTATTTGCATGTGGGGAGACACATTACAGTAAAGTTTTGGATTACAGAGAGCGCTTCCAATTAGAATTCAATTTACACAGCATGAATAGCAAACTGCCCAACAAAGGAAACATGCAGTAACTCTGCAAACAGAGAAAAATAACCTGAATGTTCACATATAATTTTCAGAAATCTTTGTCCATTTTTCTCTCATTCTTGAATAATTTTGTGTCTTATTTTGTTCATTTTTTGTTCCATTTTCTTGATCTTTTTGTTTATTTTCTTTTATTTTTGTCAATATTTTGTTCATTTTGCTTTTAAATTGTTCATTTGTTTAAGTATTTTGTTCATTTTTTTCACTATCTTATCATTTTTGCCTCTAATTTTGTTAATTTTTGTTCAGTTTGTTCACTTTCTTGATTGATATTCCTCTATTCAGTCTCTTTTTTTCATGTTGGCTCTTATTTTTTTCTCATTTGTTTTATTTTGCTTCTTATTCTGTTCATTTCTATTTGTTTACTTAATTAGTTTGTACATTTTGTCAATCCTAAACAGAGCTGAGATGCAGTATCTCACTTATTTTTTTGGCATTGCTTTGTTTTCTTTTTTGGCTACATTTTGCAGTTATTGCAAATTTGACACCTCCAGTTCTCTGGAATGGAACATGATTTAGTCAAGAAACAAAATAATAAAGACTAGCAGTTTTAGTCCAGTTTTAGTCTTGAGTCAGTTTGGATCAAGTTTGCCTTCGAGTACTGATTTACAGTGGAACCCTGGATTATGAGTGCTTTGGCATACGAATTTTCCGGGTTACGAGGAAGACATGGGGCAAAATTTTGTACCGGCTCACGAGCAAAAACTTGGGTTGTGAGCAAATTCTTTTCTTTTTCCTTTTTTTTTTTTTTTGCCTTTTTTCACTTGAAATAGTGCTTCATTTTGTGTTTCTTCATGATGGGGCCTAAGAAGGATACTACTGGTAAGAAGAAAACCCGTAGTATGATCTCGATGCTGGTGAAAGGATGCGGGTGGATCTGTCCGCAGTTAAAGCTATTTGTGCAGTTTATCTTAAAATATTATATTTCATCAAAGAATAAAAGAAAACTCAACTTTTCCCAACCCCAAAAATACCATTGTAAACAAAATTAATGAAATCAACACAGATACTCTGTCAAAATGAACTTATCTTTGCAATATCAATTTAAAACAAAACCACAAACTCCATCAAACTTAAAACAGGTGTCGCACCTGTCGTACGGACACTTAACCCAGACATGCTGGACAAACCCCTCACCCCCCCAACAGTACCGAATCAAGAGTCCAACAACAGTCCACCCAACCCAGAGTTCAGGCCATTTCTATAATTTAATCCCGGGGAGTCCACAGACGCGCATGTTGACCACCAAATGCCGTCTGCTTCCCGGGACTTCATACCCATGACCCATGTCACCTCCCCTTATATCACCTGAGGTGTGTATGTGAGTTAAAAAAAATAAAAACACCCCAAGAAAGTGCACACTGGTCATGTATTTGACCAAGTGAATGACATTTGTGTCACACATTTTCGTAACATTATAAGGAGTAGGCAGAGGCAAACCTCTCTGGATCGCTATTTTAGCAAAAGATCATCGCCTACTGAAAGTGATGATGCAGATGATGATGAAAGTGTGCCAAAACAGCCCAAAACAGTGAATAAAAATCAGAAAACAAAGGAAATTATGAACTGTATGGGAGATTTCTTGGGTCTTAGAACGGGTTAATTGGTTTTACATGTATTCTTAAGGGAAAACCGGGCCCAACTCATGAGTTTTTCGTTCCATGAGCTTGATCCCGGAACGGATTAATATTGTAACCTAGGGTTCCACTGTACATTTACATAATTTTTAAGCATTTCAGGTTATGTCTACACAAATATGTTTTTGTTTTGCACCATTTATTTTCTGTAGATTTGTATTATTTATTCATTTTTTCACTTTGGCCACTTGAAAGACTATTTTAGAGACGCACATACTTTCACAACTTATGGACATTTAGTCTTAATTATGTGCTGTTACAACCACACCAAAATTCAGCGCAATTAAGAGCTTGTGTGGGAAACGCTGAGAAGAAAGTAAAGCTGAAACTTAGGGTTGAAGACAGAGCAATCCTGAGGGACTAACAGAATGAAAGGTGCACACATTATCAAAGCATCCAGTGCTAAAGAAACTTACAAAGACATGAAGAAACAAAGACATCAGTGGTGTAAAACCTGCTTGAAGGAATGACATAAAAGAAGCCAAACAGTATTCAAAAGGAAAACGGATCCCTAAAAGCAAGAACAGCTTGAGCTGTCAAACGAAGGCGCCTCTGTGAACATGATATGAAGTGTTTCTGCTGAAAATCTAAAAGACTGGACTCAGAGTGGTTTAAGTCAAAAGTCCCTCAAACGTCTGGAGTGAAAAAGTCTTCAGTGTCTCCAATCAATATCAAACTGATCAATAACATAAATGTGCAGGGTCACCTAGAAACCTTAGCTTCTGTTCAAGACACATTACTGAGATGAATACTTGTACATGGAAGAAAACATCACACACTATTATGCTGATTCAAGGAAATAGCCTGATGTTAATACTCATACTCCCAGAAACATTAATATACGGTATGTAATATATGTACAAATGCCAGTCCAAACAAGCTGAGTCACAAAAACCAACTGTGATGACTTGCAAAACACTGAAACACCGCATTTAACCGGAAATATCATAAAGACAACATATCAAGTGTTGAAAATGCTTGACAATTCTAGGCTCATTTTCAATTTGCTGTCAATAACACGTTTCAAAAATGATGAGGCAGTGTCAGAAAAGTGAGAGAAAAGTTGTGCTTCAAACTGCACTTGGTGAAACATCGCACAATGAGACTTGCAGACAACAAATTAAAATATACTGGATATAAAAAAAGAGTCTTTCTGAAATGAAGATGAAAGACTGAGCTGGCAAATAGTGCAAGAATTCATGGATGTTTTTCAGTGTAAAATTGCAATTCAGTTTCATTTTCTATAACCCATAATTAAATCTCAGGCTTCAGTGTCAACTCATCACATTCTTTTTCTATTTACAAAGACTCAGCTTTTTGTTGCAGAAGAATGATTTAATGAAGTGTAAATGTTTCCCTCATAATGGCCAGTGATTGCATATATTAACAATAGAGTTATTTCAGTATAATGTTACCATAGGGATCATTTCTGATTCAAATATGAATTGAATAGCTGATGTGTTCTTCAATCACCTCATAAGCTGTGATCTGACCTGCAGAGCTGTCATAGGCAGACAATGTCTTCATAAAAGGTAAATGTTAAAGGTCCCATATAGTAACACTTGTTTACTGCTTAGATACAGTTGAAGTCAAAATTATTAGCCCCCTGTGACTCTTTTTGGGGGTTTTTCAGATTTTTTCTCAGTTGCTGTTCAAGAGTGCCAGATGTTTAGCAGAGCATTTAAAAGCATGCTAGTGACTACATGCTAGTCTACGTGTGTGAACTGAAGTGTAAAACAGAATATTCAGAATATACAGAAAGGATTTGAAAATACAAAAATGAAAGAAAGGAGTTCAGATCTGAGAAGGATTGTTCATGGACACAAAGCAGGAGAAGGATATACAAGTCATCTACGTGTTTCCAAGTATCCAGAACTGGAGTGAGAAACATAAGAAATATTTTGGAAAGAAAGAAATTTTTGGATGTTTGGAGAAATGCAGGCACAGTTGGTGTCTTATGGGTTCGCTCATGCTAACCACAAGCTGACTGACTCAGTAAAACTTCATCCTGCATTACCTAATAGAGTATTTTATAGTGTTGTTAGTGTAAGCACTTAATCAAAACTACATTTGAGCTGTCAGGAAAAACTATGTCCTATAAAATATAAAAGAAGCTGCAAAGGTTTGACTCCACTAGTGAGTGCAGTTGCCATAGAAAGCGATCAATCAAGACCCAGCACAGCAGACATTTGGCAAAAAAAAGTTAATAGTGAAGCAAAAAATTGGACCAGTAGATCACTTGTTTGATGGTCCCAATAAAACATTGAGTTGTGAAAAAATGTATTTTTTAGAGAGAAGTCCAGTGTAACTGTGCCCCAGTAGCCTAACCGGTGGTTTTACAACTTTAAGTTACTAAGACATTGGCCTCACTGCACAGCCCCAGCCCTTCCTTACCCACTGGGTGTGACTAATGGTTTTGGCTGTGATTGATATGACCTGTGATGTCACAAGTTACAAAAATTCAAAACATCTTCTTGTCCTTGGAGGCCATTTTGTTTTGTGGATGTCTTAGAACTGGCTGGCCTGAGCAAGCTCACGTTTTCACAGGTTTTATTTTACACCTCAGACTTTATATAATCCTCTGAAGCCAATAAAAGTGCCTTTTCACAATAGGGCCTTTAAAAAAAGTAAGAAAATACCTCCCGTTGACAAGATAGTCAATTGCTCAATAACAGTGCTCAACTCTGGTGAAGACTGGAAATAGCATTTTGATCGATCAGATAATTCTCACCGCTCAATGTGTATGAACCAAAGAGTGGTTTAAATGATAAAGAGGAAAAGACAAACTGCTGAACCATGAAGCTGAAAATACGGTATATCAGGAAATGAAGAATAATGTGATGAATTAAGAATCATGATATGACATGGGAAGATGTGGGCTGCATAGGAGAATAACTCAGGGTCTGAGTGATATGGAAAAGAACCAAAAAAAGATATAAATGGCTGCCAATTCTCCCTGTGATTAAAATCAATTCTGCATGTTTGAAGTGATGCCAGTACAGAACAGAGATGCAGACTGGGTACTGATGAGACTAAAACTCATGTCGACTCCCATATGAAGAAAGTTGAATATGAAGGCAGAATTAAAAGTTACTCTTGCAAAGACAGACATGAGTGGTGGGCTGTGATGGGTAGAGTACGTAGAAACAGTACTCAAGGAAAAGTACTTACTAACTGTAAGTAGAAGTACTCCTAAACATCAGTACTTGAATAAAAATCAAGGCGTATCTAATAAAAAAACGACTCAAGTATTAACGTCATAACATGGAATTTATTACAGCCTCATGATATATTGATCATGTATTGATTTTTGGTCCATTTTTGTGTTATCACATTCATTTTTTTTTACTTGCTAATGTTGTTGCTCAGTTTGTTCACTTTTACTCACTTTTTGCATATTTTGCTTTTTGCTCAGTGCTTATTTTGTTCATTTTTTTCCACTTCATTGGTTATTTTGATCATATTTACTCATTGTTGTTGTTGCTGATTTTATGCATTTTTATTCAACTTAATTTCTTTTGTTACTTTACTTGACTATATTCTTCAATTCTCTTTATTTTGTCATTTATTTTGCTCATTATTTTTGTTCATTTTTGTAATTACTTTTGCTCATTTCGTTGCGTCGTTTATTTATGTGTGATATTTTACTCTTTAGGTATTTTTTATTGATTATGTTGTATGTTTTTTTTACGATTTCATCCTTTTTTACTCCTACTTATTGAGCTGTGGCCACATGTAGCTGGGTAAGAGTAAGAAGTGTTCTGTAAAATCACTACTCTCAGAAGTACATATTTTTGAAAAGCTACTCAAGTACATGTAAAGGAGTAGATGTACAATAGTACTACACCCCTCTGTCAAACAGGTGAAGAAAGCGAAGGTCTTTTTGATCTTTGATTTTTTTTTTTTTTTTGTGCATCTCTCATTTGTCGTCCTCAAAGGCATGAGGTTTTTCTCTAAGAGTGAGGCTAAAAACTCTAAAAGAATCCAATAAAGACGAGGAAAAACACAACTTTCTATATTTATCACATTCTGTTACACCTGCAAAGCTTTCAGTGCATTTTTGCCAGGTGTTGTTTATTGATTGAGAGTCAGCAGGTTTTTATTTTTATGTTGCAAGCAGATCAGTCAAGATCAAGCAGTAAAGCAGAGATCCTGGAAAAAAAGCACTTCAAGATGAAATTTAAGAATATCAGATAGAATTCACAAGCCAGGAGTGAAGGTGTCATGTGAGTTTCATTTGACACCATCACACATTTGTATCTATTTCTGTGGGACATTTTTAAAAATTTCTTTTGTGGTATTAGGCCTGTAATCGATCTGGTGGAGGTAAGCAGGAAACAACGAGACATCGGAAACATTAGGTTTGAGTTTCATATTTGATTTTCGGTGCAAGAATCAGAAACATAAGTGGGCTGACTGAACTTTTTCAGTGCACTGGGCTGACTAATCACAGCATTTAGTGTACTGTGTTTTTTGTTGCCTGCATAAAAATCGTTTGACAGCATCCATCATAAAGATCTCATTCTGTTTTTGAAAAACTTAAATGTTGATGGGAGAGATTTGAGAATAATTAAGATCAGAGGTTTCGTGAAGATCAAGAGAGATGTGAAACAAGGGTACGTGCCCCACCAGATTTCTTTTTGTTGTACAGTGAATTAATCATGAGAGAAATCCCAGAGCTCCCTGGAATCATGATCAGTGGTTAGATCATCAAGATGTTGAGATATGCCAATAATACTGTCCTCATTATAACATCTGAACAAGACCTGCAAACATTAGACAAAAAGACAAAGAAATGGGCCTAAATGAAAAGAAAACTATTATAATGGTTATTTCCACAAAGAATGAGTCTCCTCAGAGTGTCTCACTTCAAGCATATCAGTACCTCCATCTACAGCAGCCGAAGCACAATGCATGGATCATTTGTTCATTCCATTTTCCATTTAAAACAAAAAGTAGAAAAATGAAAAAGCTCATTCAGTTTTTGTTTGTAAAACCAAAATGAAACAACGGGATAAGGCTCATTTCTGAATTCTTATCTAGTGATGAAATTGAAAGTGCAGAAAATAAGATGACTCATTTCTTTCTATTTTCATTCTTCTGTTTCTGACCAAGGAGTGATGCTCAGTTACTTAAAGGTAGAGAAGAGTAAAGGAAGCCGGTGAGTTTGGAAAAATACACCACATCAGTGGCCACTTATCTTTATAGTGCCCATGCCATGCTCATTTACACTGATTTAATTTTAATCTTGAGTAACTCTACATTGCCTTTGCACCCATCATCACTCAAAATAGTGTATTATTATAAAGTAAAAAAACAAGGTCTGAGGCACTGTTGAAGTTTATA
The DNA here is from genome assembly GCA_029823295.1 of Pseudamia nigra. Classification (NCBI taxonomy): domain Eukaryota; kingdom Metazoa; phylum Chordata; class Actinopteri; order Kurtiformes; family Apogonidae; genus Pseudamia; species Pseudamia nigra. The sequence goes on along the minus strand of JAQQAE010012736.1, from coordinate 4,023 downwards.
GTTAAAAAGCCATAATTGTCTCATGGCTTGATAGTTAAAATCATGCCAAAGTGTTTCGACCAACATGACCTTCATCCTGATTTGTCCAAGGAAGATCACGAGATACTCCACAGTCAGTTACACATGTAGGTCATCAGAGTAATCGATCATATTATTTAGATCATATTATTTGTGTAGAAAATTTGTAAAATTTGAATGTGTAGAAAATTTTAGAGATTCCCACACCTGACTTGCCCCAGAAAAAAACTGTCAAGCGACCACATAATCAACATGATAAACATTTAAAAAAAAAGATGATGTGATTGATTACTCTGATCACCTACATGTGTGACTGACTGCAGAGGGTGTCGTGGGATCTTGCTTGGACAAATCAGGATGGTTTCTGCAGATTGTCCGTCCCTGGCACTGATGATGCTCCTCCAGCAAACCACGACAAACCTGAGCTTCCTCAGAAAGTATCGTCTGCTAATCCCTTTATTGTACACAGAATCGGTGTTGGTCCTCCAGCCCAGTCTGCGGTTCTAGTTGACCCCCAAGTACTTATAGTGCTCCACAATTCCAACCTCCTCTCCATGATGGCAAAAGTCCTCTTCCTTCTGAAGTCCACCACCATCTCCTTTGTCTTGTGCACATTCAGGAGATTCCTGCTGCACCACTCCATAAGTTGTTTACCAGCATCCTATATTCCATCTCCTGTCCGTCCATCATACACATACTGGGCAATGAGAAGATCTGGTTTGGAGAACTTAGCCACCATCAGCAAGCTGGAAGGAAAGACAAGCAGAGGAAGACAGAAACATCTACAGTAGATGGTATGTGGGGATAGCTGAAGAAAAATCATCCAACACAATCCAGTCATTGTGTAAGAATCATGAGACATGGAGGGCCATGATCAGCATGGTGTTCCAGCACGGTACCTGACAAACAAACAAAATCACTCAACTTTTACAAATACTAAAGCTACGTTCAAACTGCAGGCAAAGTTCAATTTTGTCGCCATATGTGACTCAGATCTGATTTTTTTTATGACATTCTGAAGAGCACAAATCCGATTTTTTTCAAATCAGACCCAGGCCTCCTTCATAAATGGTCCTAAATCGGATACATATCCGGTATTTTTTAACACAACCTCAGTCTGAATGGTCATGTCACATTTCATCCGACTTTTACTTCACTGAAATGAGACAGACGTCACAATTCTGCGCTGGAGGAGGCGGGACGTGACATAAACAACGGACTCAGAATCACTCTGTTATAATTTTATTGGCTCTGACTGCACAACAACTTCAAAACTGATACACACATGCTGCATGTGACGTCACGTCTTCTCCTGCACATGCAGGTCACTTCAGAGCTGTTAGGCTGTTCACACTGCAGTCTGATGGATGTCATATTTAAAATATAATGTGAGCAACCATGCAAAAAAATTAGATTTCAGCGTTAAGACCTGCAGTGTGAATGTAGCCTCTGTGATGTTTATGCTACAGTTTGGACCTGTTAACTGGCAACAACTGAGCAGAGTCAATGCTTCCTGCTTTTGTTTGTGTATAGAGAGAATGGTAGTGAAAGTTATTTGATAGATGCATTGTGACAGGCTTGGCATTACAGTATAATCTGAGTTCAAAGCTAGTGTGAGACATCTTGATGTGTCTGTTAAACACAACCTCAAATAAATGTCAAACCTGCTCTCGCTGCTGTTCATTAAGTGTCCATCATGTTTAGCTGGTCATTAGTCACAGTTTTAAAAGATTAGCAGTTTGTTTCTTTCTGACAGTGACAGTCATGGCTTGAATTATCTGTCTAGTAACGTTGTATCAGTTCCTTAACATTTCTTTCTTAATAATAGATGTGTGTTTGTCTCTGGTGCATCGGAAGCCAATTTATCCACTCTGGAATGGGAAACCTTTCTTTGTTGTCACTATTTGTTGACATGTCTATAGTTTACATAAAATTCTCTTGACAGTTTGATGGAAACACTGCACTGTGGCAAAGTAATATCAAACTCCATTTCTCACAGAAATGCTGTCCACTACCAAGCATGCAATTGTTATATAGCCGTGCAGATAAGAGACAAAAGGTTTATTTAGCAAAAAGAATGTATTTTTCCACATATAATTCCAGTCAAGTCTGTTCTTCTGAGCCTTCTGACTTTGTCTTTTATATCACCTTAAAACTGATTCTCTTCCCATGTGCTGAGGTAAAATGCCATAAACACCCAGATGCAATTGCAGCTCAATCAAACCTCAAAGATTGACTTAAATATCTAAGTGGCTTCATTAATGTTTTCAAGCAGAAGCAATTTGTTTTTTATTGGATTTGACAAAGATAGGTTTTCACTGATGGCCTGAATGTGAACCCTCTCTGTATTCTGGGAGCAAACGGTATAGGAGTCATATATGAAGCATACAATGATGGATCAGTGTTAGCACCAGAAATAGAAGCAAAAAATAAGTGGAAAGTCCACAAAAATCAACAGAGCATTAAAATGACACATGAGGAAAAAAGTAAAACAACATTAGCCTCCGAGTGTTTCTTTGTAATAAAACTTTCAATCTTCAGCTTCTTGAAATCAGGGACATTTGGTCTCCCTCACCTGTCATGAAGAAAAAGAAAGATAAAATAGTCCAAGTGTTAAGCTCTGTGTTATAAATGTTATGAGTAAAAATGTTCAACTCAGAAATGTAAGTGCACTGTAGCACTGTGTTTGTATTCATTTCTTGTTCTGACTGCAAAAACTGAAGATACATCAGAGGTAAAACATTTCTCAAAAGTGGACTTTTACTCACAGCGACGTGATACATAACGGACTGTACAGCTCAATATTCAGAAGGATTGGTTGATGAACTTCATTTATTATTTACATATCAGATTTACTTTTGTGCTGAACGAGTTTGAATACCCATTCATAAATAATAATTGCAGGGGCAAAAGAGCACATGGAGGGTGCAGAGCAAATGCGTCCTTTCTCATGCCGCAGTATATTTAATGTTCACATTACCTGTGTGTGTGTAAAGAAAGACATATGAAACATACAGTATGGTCACCTAACAAGTATTCAATGTGCAACCTGCAAATGGTGAAAGATATCTCTATTGGGTTAAAATATTTGTAAATGTGACTCTGGAGGAAAGACTGTCAGTGCCTCTCCATAGACCTTACCACATGATCCTGCTTGAAATGAACTCATGAAACTCCCAACTCATATACTGATGCTTGGTCAGAGCATCACATTTTGATGCAGAATGCACCGGTAGAACAATTTTTTTTAACGTGTTCTAGTTTTACAGATGGTGAAATATCATGGTTACAGTCTGACGAAGTTTATGCATAAGAACAACTTGGTTAATGCTATGAAAAAAGTGTTGGGGAAATGGCTAGGGTTAGGGTTATGGAAATACACGTAGAAAAAATAATAAAATGTATGTGTGCTCAAGTGTAAAGTGCATTGTGCCATACATGGCAGTGGTGAATGAGATGGACATCACAAAACAATTGTGGATATGAATTTCTGCATAAGGTATGAACTTAATCAAAGAAAATAAATACAATATTGTGAACCTCAAGTAGACCACATTCTTTGCCGCATTAGTCAGTATGTTTTTTACTTAATAAATAATCACAACATGAAATCGAGTCTTTTCTGTGTCCAAAACTTAAATGTACGGGTGCCTTAACCAGCCAGCTACGTTTTAATAGAGAGTTTTGTTATGTAATGACATACCTGGCCCATGCTGTGTCCAACAACTAAGGACTGTCACTTCTGTCTGGTTTCCTGTGTGGCGGAAATTTATGCTGCAGCAATATGCGTCGTGACAGGAAGCAACATGTGACAACTGGAGGAAACAACAGGCTTTTTCCCAGCCTCTAGACCAGGGGTGGGCATCGAGGGCTGGAGTCCTGCTTGTTTTCCAACTGTCTCTTCCCTACCCATTGTCTCTGCCCCACTCACTGTATTTTCCAGCTTCTGATTGACTGAACACACCTGATCCAGCTAATCAACAGTGGGTAGGGCAGAGACAGTTG
>JAQQAE010012735.1:0-13042 GCA_029823295.1 Pseudamia nigra | reverse complement strand
GACTGAGGAAGGACAGTCCAGCATTCTGTGACTACGAAGGCACACTACTAAAAACCACGCACAACGAGACCTGGTATTGACCAGCAGAAATTACCATGGACTTCCTTAGGACAGATATCAACTTGACGGCAGTGTATGTCTCTAAAATTCTGATTTACACCTTCATATCAGTGGTACTTTGACATGTTTGAATCTTTCACTGATAACTGTTCGAATGTGCATCTTTTCTCCGTAACAAACAGAAACATGGAACATTTGACTATAGTGCATTTCCACTCACAGGTACTCTAAGATCAGCTTGGGTCCAAAGAACTCAATGGAGATTCTGGACAGGGCTTCAGGAAGCATTTCTACTCAGTTCAGTGACAAAAGTTTTCCATCGTTCCTTGTAATCTTTTCATTCCCCATGTGTCACAAGCACACACGCACAAAATCAATCTATCATTAAGGCAAGATGAAGTATTACTCAGATAAAATACATGAAAGTGATATATCAGCAATCAACTTGACTCTAACTGTAATTGGTCTTGCAGTGTCCATATTTTCATATTATTATCGACTGACTGAACCATATCCCTTGTGTGTGCAAGACTGACTCCCAGATCACTTATCTGTAAAAATAATGACTTTGTTTTCACTCACTCCTCTTAACCTCATTCAAAAAGCTGTTGTGGTCAGTCTCACACAAAGAGAAAATTGTTCAGATGTTCATATTTCACCATGATGCCTGTCACCATCATTACATAATCATCTTATTCAAATGATTTGAGCTAACTGCACTTCTTTTGCACAATCAAGATAATTGTGTCTAATCATAAAAGCAGCGGTGTGAAACAAACAAAAACTCTATATCCATTTCCACTTAATTTTCCACTTTTTGAGTTTTGTTTTATTGACATTGTCTTATTGAGCGTCTGTCTTCTGTCATCAGGAAAATTTCTTCCTATAGGCTCTTTATAGTTGTCATTTTTGTCAAATCTGCCTAAAGCAATGCTTGTTTACAAGGCCTACAGTAATTCCAGGTCAATTTTTAATTAATCCATGGCAATGTTAAGAGCCAATGAATGCCTCTTCTTCATTAGTTGTGTATCTACTTTAAAATATAATGCTCACGTAAAGTTTATGCCACAGCTGCCCTTAAATTAACAGTATTGGTAATGAGCAAAATGTTTTTTTTTTATGTTTCTCTAATGGTTAATCAAGCGGTACGCATAAGGTTTTTAATCAACTTATTTTTTTATGCTAAAATATAATCATAGCTTTTATCCATGAATTATTGAATTTACTGTTTCACAACAGAAAACATAGCAAAGCACAATGTTATTTTTTCATTAATGACAGTTATTTACTTCCATTACTTAACATAAAGTAGGTTAGTTGTAGTGAGTGAATGTTATTCGTGATTAATTTCCGACTGCAGAGAAGCCCAGTGTGTAATAAATTTAAGTAGACGACAATAATGATTACAATCACATTTATATCTGCACTGTTAAGTCTGCATTCAACAATAGGTTCTTACTCAAATATATGTAAATGGTAAAGACGTTTCTGCATGACGAGACAAAAGGGGAGAAGATTACAATGTTGTTCTGTTGTATGTTGTCAAAGTTCACGAGGGAGTGGAAGCACTTCCTGGTTGGGAACCAATAGGAGTCCAAAGAAAGAACCACATGTCTCTACTCGCATTGCACTCAGTGTGGTAGTCGTTGTGCAGAGGGTGAGTTTCTGCAAGTTGCTTTTTTCAGTCTTTGTCGCCTGTGAACAACTTTGAAGACTTACACAATAAATGCTGTTATGTAATAATGACAAACAGTACGTTGTTTAGCTATAAATGGTGTCGCACATTAAATACGTGTCACGTAACGACAGTAATCTAAATGCAGTAGCTATTTATACGGACATACTGTCCTGTCGTTGCATTAGATGTTTGTATTAAGGAAAATAGTCGATTGCTTTGGACAAATAGTAGCAGTAATGTTGAATTTTAGTCCACAATGAGACAAAGTCCGAACAAACATGGCATTACCTGCAGCAGCAGGTTACAACAAGTCATGTAACACATTTCTCAGTATCTGAGCTCAAAGTGCGCTGCTTGAGAGCCTGTTAATCATTACTGCTCATCCTGGCTGTGGTTGTTTTCATTCATTCAGATGGAAACATCTGTAAAGAGCTCTCCTTGTGAGTTGTCTTCTACCTCACTTTCCTGAGGGTGAACTTTTTTTGAGTTTCTTCAAGGGGTGATGTTTTCTGTCTCTGACTGTCTTAAAACACAGCAGCTCGTCAACAAATACTGAGTAATGAATTTGTTTTGCTCTCATTATCCAAACACACCAGTCTCTGCTAGTGTATAAGCTAAATCCTTCACTCAGTGTGTATCTGTTTTTAGCTTAGCAAAAAACACAAGGAGACTTTATTAAATGTGTGTTATATAGATAGTCGGCTACAACAGCAATCTAATGAATATAACATCAATTTGAACCTGCTGTTATTGTTCAATATTGTATTTTGTGTTTATTTTGGATGCCACAGCAGTGAAGGTGCATCATGGGCCGTCTGGACGGGAAAGTGATTGTGTTATCAGCTGCTGCGCAGGGGATTGGACGTGCTGCTGCAATAGTAATGAGCTTTAAAAACTTCTAATCACAGTATACCATAACAAATTCACCGGATATTGCTTATTTAATGGCATGCATTATACAAACTCATTGGGTGTATTTGGACCTATTTCTTCTGGTTAGTGGATGCAAACAGACAATTTTAACAGCTGACGTATTCAATGAATCTACAGCTTTAACATTGAGAGAGGTGGTTTTGCAATAATTGTCATGCTCACGTATATTTATTATGCACTAGCCATGCACAAGCAGAAACATGAGAAGACTCAGAGCCATATTATGTCATCAGACATACAAACATGGTGAAAGCTTTGAACAATTTTATTTTGTTTTTCATTGCAGTATTTATCAAAACACATTTAGGACGCATCCCATCATTATTATAACACGCAAAACTTTTCTTTTAATTTGTTGTCATTCTGACACCATATACAAACATTTCATCATATTTAGTGGCAGTGTAGTGACACTTGTATTTCATTCAATGTGACCACTGGCTTACAGTTCAATCCAGTGTACCCATCAAATCTAATAATGTTCCCCACATTTTCCACTAAACCTATGTTAACATTTGTATCGGCATGTTCAAACAAGTTTTCTTTGCTTTGGTTCATATGAGGTAGTAGCTGCAAATGAGAAACCCTAAGTAGCCTAAGCCATATTTTAGTCACTGGCAGACTTGGCTGGATGATTGTTATGGTGTGAATAACAACCAGGACATCTTTGTATCAGGGCAGACACATCCAAATTTTGGCAGTTTAGAATTTGCAAAATACTGTGCAAATTTAACTATACAGTTGCCTCCTTACGTCCGTAGTGTCCAAATGTAAATAGGAAAAATGGTGTTACGATAAAGTGTGCAAATATTAGGCTATTTCATAGAAATACTTTAATGTACATGGTTACTGACACTTATATTGCATGTGTCTTATCATTCATATATAGTACATGCATGAGCTGTTGCAGCACTGGCAGGAAGTGCACAATCCTCTGCCAAAGAGGAAGCAAAACACTTGAAAATCTCATACACATCCTTGTGAAGACCGGGTCATCATCAGCTCCACTCCCATCAAGTGATGTCTTTTAAGTGTGTGCAACCATGCACTGCATTTCGAGAGTATTTGTTTTGTGCAGAGTGAAGAAACCCAAATAGATTTATTCACAGTGTCTCTGACCATTAGGTTGCAATCTAACAGTATTTAAAATGTGAGCTCTGCTGAGCATTTTCCATTTTAACTATAAAAGGTGTCTTTGTCTTCAGTGTGGTTAATGATGCCTTCACTCTATGAACAATCACCAAATATAGAATGGATTTAAATAGAGAAGTGAGTGCTAGTGCCATAATCAAACATTCTGTGTCTATTTCTGATCAAATCTTGATGTCAACATTGTGATCAGTTTTTGCCTGAGGTCAGAGAGAATGAGCAAGTTTCATTCTGCAAGCACTTCATTTTTGATTAAAAAGTAATGTATGCACAGTACTTTCCAGGATTTGGCAGAATTAAGGAGCATCTACAACAATGGAAAATAATATTTATAATTTCATTGAACCTAACCATATAGTGTATAGAAGAAGTGGATGGAGCCAACTTGATGTTCTCCATTGAATTTTTGAACTGTTGGAGGAAGGAGTTTGCATGTTGGCACAACAGCTGGGCAATATTGCAAAAAAATGTTTTTCTTTTTCTTCAGTGTCATTGATGATTGATATTTTCAATCTTTTTTTCTAGCTACCTAAACTCAATACAAAATCACATTCAAAAATACTCTCTCTTTACTAAAACTGTATGCCATACTGTACATGACTGGAGAAACAATTCCATAATAAACAATAAACATATTGTATTCAGAATTTTTCTAAAGGAAGAAAGATCCCCAGAGGAATAATCTCAGTTTTAATTAATCATAATATTCCGTGGAATTACCTGTTGTATGTTGGCTTTTGTAGACAGAAGTGACATTAAAACATTAAACTTCACTAAACATTTGCATAACAAAATAATTAGTTACTCGTGTTAGTGTAACTTACTAATCACAACACCAACGATTGGTCTGTCAGGAAACAATGCTCTATTCAATAAACATAAGCTCATAAAGTCTGTCGAGGTGAGCTGTCAATCAGACCTGTCAGTAAAGCTTGACAGGGTCAGGCTTCTCTAACATGGAAATCAAAGCCTTCGATTGGTGCAACGTCTTATTAAGGGACATTAACTTAAAAATAGAGAACCAGAAAGAATGAGACCAGAATGAGAACTGGGGAAAAAATAGTAACTTCTTTTTGAGAACTTCAGTACAGGTCGATGAAAACCAGAGCTTTTTGGAGCCAGCAGATTATGCAGTTTAAGATGCAGTCACAGATACATGCCCTTCCTTTGCTGTAATCAGGACTTTTATGTTTTTAGCAGCCACCTTAAAGATGAGGTAAACAGTGTTCAGTTTGTACCCAAAATGCACTCACCACTATAGTTCTCTAAAGATTATGCACTGAACCTTTAATTCAAGGCACAAAATAACAAAACACACCACATGTATTATAGTAGAATAGTGTAAAAGCATTATGTGCATACAAATAATCTGACTCAGGTTTTCCCCACTAGGCCTTTGCAAAGGAGGGAGCTCAAGTCACAGCAACAGACATCAATGGAGAGAAGCTGAAGGAGCTGGACAGCATTCCAGGTACACGTGTCTGTGCTGGTGTGAGGTTTCCATCTGTTGGACAACCACTGTATTGCAATGCATACATCTGATCGTTGGTCTGTTTTCTCCTTTACTAATTCAACTCCCACAGCTTCATTAATATTTCTGACTCGACTCATTTAGTGCATTTTATTATCAAGGTTAATGTGACATATCTTAATAGTATACCCTACAGTTTATAGTTTTGTAGCAGCAGATTAAATGGGCACATACCTGTTCCTGTCCTTGTTATTGTGCCACGATTAAGTAAATGGGTGGCGTGTGTCCTCCTAGCTCCCAAATAAGGATCGTCACGTCACTAACTGCTGTTTGAAGAGGTGATAAGTTGCCACCAGGCAGAAATAGACACTGCTGGTGAACAGCTACCAGGTGTGAATGAGTGTCAAAGTGTACACGTGAACCAAGAGGGTTGAATTTTTCTCTCATGAATTCTTGTCAGTTTTGGTGCAGACAGATTCCTTTACGCATCATAAACTAACCTCTCCGCTAATTTCCTGTTTAAATCATTTTCTAAATGTGTCCTCACAGTAGTTGGAACTTTACACATAAGACAAAACATCTCTTTCCATTGATAGGCATTAAGACCAAAGTGGTGGATGTGACAAAGAAGGACCAAGTTGAAGCTCTTGCAAAGGAACACGACCACGTAGATGTGTTGTTCAATGTTGCTGGGTAATGTCCTTCTTCGTGTAATTTAAATGCTGTAAATGATCAAAGAAACAGTGGATAAAAGAAGAAAAGGCAATGTGTACAGTGTATAAAATTACATTTGTGCCTGTTCCTGTATTTCTGCATTAACCCTGTATATTAAGGTTTAACCCCCACTTGACCTTCTCAAAATTTGCTTAACAGCAGTCTAAAGGATTAGTAAAATATTGGGCTGGGGCAACTGTCTCTTCATGAATCATTTATTATATTTGAATTATTAACGAACACTAAGTTTCACTAAATCTGATATTGGCCTCTTTTTGATGAATGCTTCTGTTCAACAGAAGAGCCACAGAATATGTAGCAGCATATATGACTGATTATTATTACTTACTGTCTTGTGTAGCTACTGTGACATTTTTCTGAACCTGCCTGTGACTTCCCATTTACAGATTTGTGCATCATGGCTCCATCCTGAACTGTGAAGAAGCCGACTGGGATTTTACGATGAACATAAACGTTCGGAGCATGTACCTCATGTGCAAGGCTTTCTTGCCAAAGGTGACCTTTGACCGCAAATGCTTAACGCACTTCATCCTATTGTTTTTGAGATGACAGAGTAGTTCTTGTTGTGATTTGAGTGACATGTGCTTTTATTTTACCCTCATCCTTTGTCTCCTGGGATTAGCTGTATTACTATGTGCCTGTGACATGATGGGTGGTGACTGCACCACTACTAATCCAGCTTGAGCCACAAATGAACCAAACTGTCCTAAAGGCGAACCATATCTGCATTTATCAGTTTTGGTTAAATAAAAAAAAAAACACAGTGGTTATTACTCATTTTAATGTTGCATACTTCTACTTCTATTCCCTTTATTGTTTTTCTGACTGAATTTATTATTGTAGATGCTGGCAAAGAAGTCAGGAAACATCATTAACATGGCATCTGTGGCATCGAGCATAAAAGGTAAATAATTGTCTGCAGTGTAGATGCTTGCAGAGCAAACACTGAATTAAAGGGACATTAAGTCCTTAAAGTATGAGCATGATCATGGTAATCCTCTTATCTCAGATAATTGCTCTGCATGTGACTGACATGTGTTTCCTTCACACAGGTGTTGTGAACCGATGTGCCTATAGCACCTCCAAAGCTGCAGTGATTGGGCTCACCAAGTCTATAGCCGCAGACTTCATTGAACAAGGCATACGCTGTAACTGTGTGTGTCCTGGTATGTTAAAAACACCCTGCTTAAAGAGGGACACTGTCCTTTTATGCTCAGATGAAATGGTGTGGGCATCGTTGGGAATCAAATAAAAACATCTTGAAAAATCAAAGGGCTTTTCATGTTGGCGGACACTTTCTATAAGGCAGACTGTACAAGTCTTATGTTCTGCCCTTCGAAGCCTGCTTCAGTAAATACTGAAAACTTCACTGGAGCACGTGTGACGTTGTTAAAAGTCTGTTTGGTGCAGGTGTCATTTGTAGAGCAATGAGGGTTTTCTTGTGTGAAACTTTGACAATGCAAGTATCATTCCACAAACAAAAGAAGTAAGTTTATATCTGAGAAGGATTGTTGATGGACACAAAGCAGGAGAACAAAGTTATCAAAGTATTTCCAGGTATCCAGAACTGGAGTGAGAAGCATGGGCAGAATGTTGAAAAAAATAAGGGGACTAATAACTTTGACCTCAACTGTAAATAATGTTTCTATAGAAATGCAGTATACCAGCTTTTTGATATTCTGTTAAAGGAACATGAAGTTTTTTTCTAGGGAGGATTTTCAGCATTCATTGATGTTAAATATTGGAAAAAAGTTCAGTTTTAACTTCAGACACTTAGACCATTACTCAGTGAAAGGATGGTGGTTTGTGTTATGCCTAAATAAAAAGGTCAGTTCTTCTGAAGGTAATGACCTTGGTAATTTTTGTTTTCTAAAACAATGTTGCTTTGATTTGCAAATGAGAATAACTTACTGTTTGTAAATGAAACTAGATCACTTTTAAGTGCTCTGTTGAAATCTGACGCTCTTAAATAACAACTGAGGAAAAAGGGGGGGGGGGCTACTAATTTTGACCTCAACTGCCTTATTTATGTGAATTCTAAAAAAATCCATGTCTATCTGTATGCCTTATAATTTCTAGGTACTGTTGACACCCCATCACTGAGGGGTAGAATCCAGGCCCAACTTGACCCAGAGCAGGTACTGATGTCTCATACTGTTCTTCACAATACCTCCTTGAATGATCTCATAGTTAGTTACCACATAACCTAGAATGCTGCTTGGCTATCTGGTGTCTACAGGCTTACAAGGACTTCATGGCAAGACAGAAAACTGGCAGAATGTGTACAGCTGAAGAGGTGGCGTACCTCTGTGTGTACTTGGCCTCAGATGAAGTGAGTGCTCGCAAAAAGTGGAATCTGATTGTGTTGAGTGTGTAACTGCTACTGAGGTCGGGTCATGCTCTCTATTTTTTATGGAAGGAAATAATATTCTAATGTCTACAAAGTGACAGTAAGCTGATGTTTTTTTTATTGCCAATTCTTTATAATTGTGACTTTTAAAATTACAGCAAAGATGTGGTAATCTCTAACGATGAATTTGGAGTCAAAACCCTACCCTGTCTATGGTAGTCACAACAAACTCCGAAGTCCTTTGCTAAAGCCAGCGTTTGTTTATTCATCTTTTTAGCAAAAAATATGTTAACTCTGGTCAAACAAAACAGCATAACATTTGACGATAATGCACCTTGACATTGGATACCACCTGCATTAAAATGAAAAGAGAATGAAGTCTGCTCACACCATGAATAGAAATATGACAGCACAGCATGGCACAAAAACTTAACCCCGGTTTTCTGAGTAGCATGCGCGATTGTCTCACAATGGGGAACACCCCCTGTGTGACCTACAGAAGCTCTAATGCATTACGCCAGCCCTGATTGACTGGCAGTCGTGACGTCTATGTCAGGAGGGGATGGGACCCTCCTCCCATATAATAGGCTGACATAGCATTACATGTCATTCAAAACAAGCGCACCTCTTCCTTGCTTCAACAGGAAACAGGGTGGTCTGGTGAGACACTTGCTAATCATGCTAATCACAGAACCGGGGTTACGAGAGTAACCTCAAGTTCTCTTTCATAGCATTTGCTTTGTTTCTCACTATAGGAGAAATACTGACTCCCAGATTGCCACACATGAATGTAATGATGACAACTGTCACTCCAGAAGGGAGGAGCCACATTTTAGGATGAACCTGCACCAAGCACAGAGTGTGCCAGTGCTGCTGCTGCTGTAACATCCAAACTATAAAATCTAGAAAATGTGTGAGGCGATGCCCAACATGCAGCTGCACATACTTCTTCAATAGAGACCCCCTCAAACGGAGCTCACAAAGTCACCAGTCCTCTAGTAGAGTGTGCACGCAAGCCTGTGGGCAGGTGGTGTCTACTAGTATATGCCAGGGCAATAGCCCCCACAATCTGGTGAGAAATGCTGCTTAGACTTTGGCTTTTCCACATGCCCAAAAAACAAACAGTTAGCCACATAGCCTAAAATCCTGTGTTCTGTCCAGGTAGATGTGTAAAGCACAAACTGGACACAGAGTGTGTAAACGCTGGTGCTGCTCAGGAGAATGGCGGGGGATAAAAGGCCACCAACTCTAGAGGAGCATGGGCCCAAAACCTTAAGCATAAAAGCAGCGTTGGGCTGCATACAGACCTTAACATTCCCTGAGAAAACTGCATGCATGCCTGATGTACAGAAAGTGCATGAACCTCTCCTATGTACTTAGCAGAGGACAAAGCCAGCAACAAAGCTGTTTTCTGGGACAACACTTTGAGATCTAGCTGTTCCAGAGGCTTGAAAGGGGAACACGAGAGAGCATCTAGGACATTGGGAAGGTCCCGTGAGGGAATCAGTTGTCTAACTGTAGGCAACTTATGACATACACCCTTCATAAACTGACACACCAAAGGGTGTTGTCCCACTGTTTTACCATCAAAGCCAATATGACAGGCTGAGATAGCAGCCAGATACATATTAATGGTTGAGAAAGCCTTGTCTTTCTCAATGAGGTCCTACGGAAAAGACAATCACTGTCACGGGGTACTGAAAAGGAATTGTTTGTGACTCTGAGCACCAGCTCTCCAACGCACGCCATTTATGCCCATACAACATTCTTGTTGATGAGGTTCTTGCACACTGTAAAGTGTCAATAACAATGCTGGGGAGCCCAGCTCCATTCAGGTTGAACCACTCACTGGCCAGGCCCACAGAGCTAGTCTCTCTGAATTGGGATGGCAAATTGGGCTGGAGGAGGAGCTGAAAGATCTCTGCCAACCAGTGCTTCCCTGGGCAATGTGGAGCTATCAAGATCATAGACACACACCCCTCTCGTACGCTGGCTAGAGTTGGCGAAATAAGAGCTATGGGTGGGGAAAGCATAGGGCCGGGACCTCAGCCACACGTGAGCCAGAGCATCCACCTGCAGTGCAGCCCTCTGGTCATGTAGAGAGAAGAACAGGGGGCATTAAGCATTCTGCACTGATGTGTATATGTCCACCTTTGTGTGACCAAATCGTAACCAGAACTGTGACACCACATCAGGGTGAAGGTTCCAGTCTGCATACTGTTGGTTGCCCAGGGACAGCAGATTCACCCCACAATTCAGAACACGTGGTATGGGAGTCACCCTCAATGACTGCAGCTGTGTAGCCCAACCGGCACCCCAACCAGTCGAGGCAGATTGTCACGTTCCCAGAGCCATTGGTTCTGCTGGAGATTTTTCCTTTCCATTAAAGGGTGCCCTGTGGCTGCAGCAGTGGTATAGTGTAGAGAGGGCAGCCTGGGCATGGGGTAGTCCCAGACATGCTGCACAGACCGGATGAGTGACCCATCTGGAGATTTTGTTACCGCAGGGTAAAGTTGCTGGCTTTCACCAGCTTCACCCTGTACGTTAGCTATAGCCATGTTAGATAATCGGTAAAGGCGCTAGCAGATATATGAACCACCTGATAACTTTTCTAGTGGCTGCACAAGCTAACAGGGAAATATTGCTATTTTCCTGGCTAGTGGGGTGAAAGTAGTGCAAAGGTACTTTCTTGCTGGTATTGTTACTAGCAGGATATCACTAAC
The DNA here is from genome assembly GCA_029823295.1 of Pseudamia nigra. Classification (NCBI taxonomy): domain Eukaryota; kingdom Metazoa; phylum Chordata; class Actinopteri; order Kurtiformes; family Apogonidae; genus Pseudamia; species Pseudamia nigra. The sequence goes on along the minus strand of JAQQAE010012735.1, from coordinate 1,943 downwards.
ATCTTGCAACGTGTTGCTACCTGTTACTCTGCTAGCAGTAGTTGACTTAGCAAAGTATTGTCACTTTGGTCAGGAGAAATATTGCTCGTTCCTCGGGTGAAAGTATTGCTACTTCACACCAGCACCAGTTCTAATAGGTACAGTATCGCGAACTAGTGGGCAACCGTACAGCTGGAAGCAAAGCGCCCAGTGACCAAGTTGGTTGCTCGATCTGTGAACACTTTAGCTTAGCACCTGAAACCACAGTTGTCATAGGCTTCCGAGAGAAGTGAGAAGAGGTTTTTGAATGACATATAACACTTTGTCAGCCTATATGGGAGAAGGTTCCCATCCCCTTCTGGCATAGACGTCATGACTGCCAGCCAATCAGGGCTGGTGTAACGCCATTTGAGCTTCTGTCGAGGTCACACAGGAGGCGTTTCCCACAGTGAGACACGAGACAAATGCTATGAAAGAGAACTTAAAGATTGTTTTTTGAATATCATTATAAAGTAATGTAAATATCATGATGCTGAGCATATTCTAAATCTAACTAAATGTTACACATTGGACAGTTAAAGTACACTAGACAAAAATATAAATGCAGCACTTAAAAATTCAGTATCTTGAAGAGTTATTCCAATCTTTTTAAAATCTTGTGCATATTTTAACAAAGAGTACATTCAACCTATACTCAAAGCAAAAACCCACACACTGCTCAATCAGTGACAAAAGCCAATAAAAGAGATAATCCTCACACAAGACAAGTGTGGCATCAAGAGGCAGTAATCATGGCGCTTGACCATTACATGGACACTTCCTGGACAGTGGACAATAAAAGGCCACCATGAAATGAAATTTTTACCAGAGTGACAAGATGCCCCAGATGAGCAGAAACAGTTGACCGGTATGTCCATCAGAGTCTTATCCAGACAGCTGAACACGCACAATTCAACCACTTCTTATTGGAGGCACCGTTTCCACCAGAAATGTCACTCATTGAACATTGGGATAATCTGGATAGTTGTGTACGACAAAGACCGCCAACTCCACGAACTGTCAGTCAGCTCCGTCAAGCCCTTCAGCAAGAGTGGAATAACATCCTGCAAGAAGAAATCAATTATTTGATTAACTCTATGTGAAGGCCTGTGGCTTTACTAACAGTTGTGAATCATTGTTTTCAAAGCTTCTCTAAAAAAGCTTTATAAAAAGATTATTTTAAACTTCTTTCCATTCAATTGTTGAAATGTTTATTTTGCTATTTTGAAAATATAAAACTCATACTAAAGTAATTATGTGGGAAACAATAATACATTTGTAAGTGCTGCATTGATACTTTTGTCCAGTATAAATAATTCCATATTTTCCTACATTTGTGCACCTCACAGTGTATCAAAACTTTGAGACTGAATTCAAATCATTTAAATTGTAAGAAGTTCCAGAAATGTTGTAAAATCTATATATTATATATTTAAATATAAACCTTCAGTTTAGGTTACTATTAATTTTGTAGTGGTGAAACTGACTGGAAGTCTGGTATTTCCCCACAGTCGGCCTATGTAACCGGTACTGAACAAATCATCGATGGAGGATGGAGGCTCTGAAAACTCAAGCTCATCAAGACAGCTGCAGATACAGTGATTTTGATATTAATGCAAATCTCCTAATCCATATGAAGTGCACTCAATTTTAGACAGAACACGCCGTCATTGGTTGATTTGACTGATCACTGATATTGCAGTCATTTTTACAAGGTAATACTGTATTTAGATTGAAGTAACACTTGTCTTGTGACGGACTACACAGCCTCATCAATGTCACAACATTATAATAAATGCATTACTTGTACAATCTATTGACGGCAGTACGTTTATGAATAAAAAACCTTGAGCATTACACTTCAGACTTGCCTCTTCGCCCCCCCCCCCCTTCCCCCCCACATACACTTGTGTGTCCGGTACATC
>JAQQAE010012734.1:0-13043 GCA_029823295.1 Pseudamia nigra | reverse complement strand
CTTATCAGAGTGTTGATGAAAAGCGGGGGGAGGGTGATAAAGCAGCAGCCTATTCTCCAAGCAGCGTCTTCTCCAGGAAGAGAGATTACACACAGCCTGTCTAAGGCCATGAGAGGGAGCCGAAACAGAAACAAGACAGGACGGTCACACTTTCAGAGGCAGAAAAAATTTAACTCCTCATTGTCCAATTTTATATTTCCTTTTTTTTACTAGACCCCAAAAGGTACATCCTATGAAGAGACCCCAGCACTCCTGTGATGTAACCCACTCTTCGATTTAACGCAGAAATTGTCCATGTTATGCTCCCGTAACTCTTCCCATCTGCTTGGTTTAGAGACAAAAGCTTTGCTGGGCTTTACAACTTTCTCCGTTGCTCTTCAAAATAACAGGAAAACACCCAGCCAATCAGCAGAAATCCTGTTATTGTGGTTCCGAATAGATAAATATCCATCACATCCTCAGTGGACCGCGCCTCCAAAAACACATAAGTCCCCACACGTCCACGGATCCTCATATGTCCAGCACCCGCTGTCCTCAGAGGACCCACGGGTTCTTCTCGACCCGTCCTCCTGCGTGTCAATTTCATTGAGGTCCAGCTGGTCAGTTCCATGTTGCTTTGGGTTTTTAGGGGGAAAATGAGCAAAAATACACAGACAAGACATAGCAAGCAGGGAAACGGGGACAGAAGCAGATAGAAATGCATCCGCTCTCTCTGAAAGCCGGAAGAAGATTATGATTATTATTCAAGGCGTGTGGTTTTTCTTCCGTCAACTGGACTGGAAATTTCACGTTTCAACCAAATTTCCAGTCCAGTTGACGGAAGGGAAAACCACACGCCTTGGACACTATGACCTGGATGACTGAGAATCTTCACAGATATGATTATTATTGTTGTTATTATTATCGTTGTTGTTGTTTTTGTTGTTATCAATAATAATAATTATGATAATAACAACCACAATAATAATATTATTAATGATTACAATTTTTTTCTTGTAGAGTTTACAAACAACTCTGTTCTGATAGTGACACAGGCAGCCAAAGTCAGAGCGTGCTCATAAACCAGTCAATGTCAAGTTTAGGGCAACACATTAGATGCAATTGGAAATTTCAAGATGTAGCTAAATCGTGCAAAGATGTTTAGTATACTTCTAAAATTGGAATGTGAAAACCTCCCAAAAAGACTGGTGTCACTTTCATGTCTATAGCTTTATTTACTACCTTATGATAGCTATTTTTTTCCACAACCCTTGTAAGTATAAAGATTCTGGATCACTATATTTGGAATATTGTCCATATCTGGACTTTCCATCCAACATTCTATCAAACTTTTTGGTTTGATAGAATAGCACCACAATAGATTCTATGTTGTTTGGCTACATTTTCTGGGTGTAATTTGTGGCATTACAAAGACAAATGTGGAATTTGTCCTTATGTTGAATTTGTTGAAATGTTGAATTTGTCCTTATCTCACAATAGTGAAGAATCCGTTAAAAATCTTCTGGGTCCATATGATGATCCAGATCACTACCACAATCTAATTGACTGGTCCTTCATTTCATGCAAACCCATTCATAACTTTTCGAGTTTTGTTGTGAAGAAACAAACATACAGATGAATAAATAAAATGATGTTGACAAACAAATAACCTCATTGGTGGAGCTAATTTAAAATCCACAAAATTATACAGGTGAGAGCAAAACGCTAACAAAATAATACACAAATTAAATAAAATTATCCTTAAAATAACTGACAAAATGACCTCGAATGAACAAAACACACCAGAAAATTTAGGAAGCAATCAAGAAAATGAACCTTGAGCAAACTAATTTGAAACATTACATAAATTGACCTTTGACCTCTACCTCAAGGCCAAGGTCACCCATTTTGATGCACCTTTGCTGTATGTTTGGTGACCTTACAAGTAATAAACAAAATTGAGAAAATTAACATAATTGCTTAAAAATAATAGGGATGAAAGAATGGTTGTCAATCAGGGAAAAAATTGCCAATGACCAAAATAAAATCCACAAAATGAACAAAACCATATAAAAATAATAAACAAGTGGGCGATCCAATAAAAAGCAATCCTGAATTTATCAAATACAGCCTTAGACCAATGTGAAGTTGTTTGTGTAATAATTTTTGTCATAGAAATTTTGATTTATTTTGTTAAACTTGAGCAGACCACATGGTTATACGGGTATATAAACGTGATGTCCTTCATTAATGCATCAAAAATAACTACGACTATAGAGAGGAAGAACACAACATAAATGAAAATGAAGAAATTTTAAAAAATAACATATTTGTTCATATGACACAATATCTAACATAGTTTCTGTCAATTTTTTTATGTTTGTGGAGGATGCATCTTTCCGTATTTATTGTTCTTATTCTAATTTTTAACCAAACTTTAATGCAGTGGGCAAAACTGACTCGTGTCCTAATAAACATAAACGTAGTAACATAGGTATTATCAAACCTGCTTACAATTCCAAGTAGCAGCAATAAATATTCCAACTGACATTGCCAGCATAATTCATTGGCCATGAGACCCATTTTGTGAAGGTATTTCTGTGATTTTGCAGGACCATTATTCAGATTATTCAAACACCCCTCTAAAATTAGAAACTCAGTGTCCATGCTTTTTTTCTTTCTGGCGTTAGTAAGAAGGAAATTGTGTTGCTTTTCTACTGACATTGACTCTAGAAACTTATGCCTACAGCTGAGGGTCATTTCTGTATTTAAAGCATTAATCTCCTGAAAATCAGCCTATTCAGCTCTGGTCAAGGCCTGGTGGTTTGTGCACAAAGAAGGTCTTTTGAAAGTTCACGGTGGTCGTAGTGCAAGTGCAAGTACGTCAATGTAAAACTCTTAACCAGATGTGTGTTTGGTTCATCTTATTGAAAAGGTCAAAGGAAAACGGAATCGGGAAATTTTCATCCCTTATGAAACTTTGGGATGCAACAGGGAAGTGATGTTCAGACAGCACTCTGGGTTTCTCATGTGGTTTCTCATGTGGTGTGTACTGTGAGTTTGGGACAGCGTGTACAGTGTCAGGACAAAGGATGTAGTCTGCCGTCTGTATCTGCTGTGCTTCGGGCCTGTTTCTGCTGCATCAGAACACAGGTCACCACTCTGCATGTATGACCTGTGTATTCTTACAGCCGCGAGCTTCTCCCATGACTGCTCAGCTGAACCCCTCTGAGCAGACTGGTCTATAATCCTATCAGGCATTCAGTGAAGCTAAAGGAGGAAAATAACTTTGTTGTAGGAAAAAAAAATATGTGCAGCCTGATCTGTTTGATCTCTGCAGGCTTGTTGTGCTGAGCAGATCTGTCCCGGGCTGCGTGTGTCCCGGAGCAGCTCACACAGAATGCAGAATGAACACTTGGGCTATATGAAGCAACACGTTGACTTCTGCAGTTTATTTTCATGGTGAGCTGCAGACATTCCGTACATTTGGAATGCAAACTCTGTCTTTATATGATTTCACAGTTTTCTGTCACAAAGCAGATATCCCTCCTTTTGTGTGGAGACATGGGACACTTAATCTACATAAAATTGATTTGCAGTGCATTAATCACAGTAAACAGCTACAGAGCACCTTTATACCTAGGGGTTCTAATCTCAATAACAACAAAAATGTTTTCTTTTTTTTTTTTTTTTTCTGTAGCCCTGCGGTGGACATGGAAACATGGCACAGCAGTAGAATATACAGTACAATACTGTACTCTTTTGAACTTCTGATTGAGTGAACAGCGTGAAAATATTTGTTGTGAAAATATTTATAGTCCCCTGTCCGGATTGTCCACATTGCTGCCCATGTCCATATCCTAACTGATTTGCCAACATGATGGCATAAAAGTGGATGAATCAGTTTAGTTGAGATTTTCCATGGTTATTGACCCCTTGAAGATCTCCATTCTGTCAGCATTTAGGATAGCTGGTGCTACTGCTTTTCATAAGGGGTTCTATTGCTTTCAACAAGATGAGATGTGACAACTTGACAGCGTTTGAAACAAACAACCTGAAACTTGCCATGTTTACATATAGTGCAGCTGCTTTTAGGATGGGTGATGGTACTTCTTGTGACAAGGAAAAAATGCAATAGCTTCAAAAAAGCAATTTATATGAAACTTTCAATGGTTGTTGGTCAGTCTATATCAGAGTTATCCAACCATTGCCACAAAGGGCTGAGATCTTGCAGTTTTTCTTTTTAATCCTTCTCTTCAGCATGCGTCTCTGCCCTTTGTGACAGTGGTTGAATACACATATGTACTAATATGTTTATTCTGTCAGCTTTTGTGACAAGTGGCACTGCTGTTTGGGGTAGGTACAAGAATGCACTTTGTACAGTCACCCAAAATTCTTCAAGGTGATGGCTGTTTTTTCTTTCTCAAATACCTTGCGATTATTGTCAACTGAACAAGTTGTACTGTATTTTCTGGGTGATATGTCGCTCCGGAATGTTAGTCGCACGAGCCAAAAATGCATAATGAAGAAGAAAAAAAGTGTACTAGTCACTCTAGAGAACAGGTCGCATTTGTTCGGGGAAGGCATTTCAAGTGCTTGGCCGCGCGGCCGCGCGTTTGACGCCAGAAGTGAGTGCTCATGGCTCACCTCACCGGGTAAATGAGGTGTTAGGCTGATGGCAGGTATGGTCATTACCGGTAATGTCTATATTTGAAATTGTCAGTAATACAGATGCGGCAGATGCAGGTACAGAAGCCTAGACCGACATCTAGCGGCTGTCAGTATGACAAACTCCCAATACTCGAAATATTTTAATATATTCGTCGCTCTGGTATATTTGTCGATATCAAGAAATCCATTAAAAACCGGGTTATTTTGGCTCAGATACTGCTGCCCCTCTCTCTCTCCTGCCACTTCTGTCTGCAGCATTGTTCCGCCCATTGCGCCATCTGATTGGTTAAGCAAGCCACAGTATGCGTAATACACACATGGCGGAGAGGAAAAGTTTTCTGGTGTGGAGAAACTCCGGAGAGCAAACGCATGTCAAAGGTAAATGCAGAGAAAACTCCTGAAATTGTAATAAACATCCCAGTGCTCTATATCTCACAACTAGTACTAATGTTACAATGTGCAGCAGAATAACGTAAGTGCGGAGTAAATATTAGTGGCAGCTCTGCTAGCGCATTACCTCCTAACATGCCTGTGAATTACTTGAAAGAAGGCTGTTGGTATTATCGATATGGAAACAGTCCGTGATTGTAGAAGCCTGTGTGTCTGATGGAGAGAGCACTGCTAACTCAGTAATTAGTGTTACAGTTCTCACATGTACTGTATGGTATGCATGTATTACAAAGTGAATTACACAGTTGAACAGTTAATGCCCCTAACATGCAGATAGGATAATGCTATTTATGTGTATCATCCTTGTTTGATTCTGTGCACAAGGGATTTAATGCTGCTCATCTTGTTGTGAGAGCCTCTCAGCAACTACAGTTAGATCCTGCAGAACTGAACCTGTTGACACAGATGAAGATCAAATGTCAACTGTATTTACTTATTTGTTTAAAGTTGTCAAACCAGGATCCACACAAGTTTACTGGCAACAAACTCACACAAGTTGTGTTGGTCTGTGGGAACTGGTCTATACTGGAATACTGAATTCTTAAGGTGATCATTGGGTGATGCATGGTGGCATTTCCTGATTGTACATTTAAGACATGACTGATTTACTGTACATGTGGATTTTCATTTCGTTTTCATTTGTAGATGGGCTGCCTACGGCCCATGTTGGTACTGGCCCACTGTAATATTACACATTAAAACTAGATCTGATTCATGGACTTTTCCAAATGTATTGACTGCTGAGGAATGGAAAAAACTCAAGTCATTTTCATAATTAATGTCACTCAACAAATATGTGAAACAGGCATTTTTTGTTATTGTCTATTACTAAAATGTACATCATGGTGTTCTTTAATGGAAAATGGTTTATAGAGAAAATGACTATGTAGTTGAGGTCAAAGCCCATCAATGAAATACTGATTATTTTCACAATTTTTTTCCAAGTGCTGTTGAGCAAAATTTTTAACACTACTTCTAAGCATATAAACTGTGGCCTATGTACAGTATGTCACAAAAGTGAGTACACCCTCCACATTTCTGCAGATATTTAATTATACCTTTTCATGGGACAACACTGAAGAAATGACACTTTGACACAATGAAAAGTAGTCATTTCATTGTGTCAAAGTGTCATTTCCTCAGTGTTCTCCCATGAAAAGATATAATTAAATATCTGCAGAAATGTGGGGGGTGTACTCACTTTTGTGAGATGCTGTACATTCAGTACAGGTGCATTAGCATTTATTTGCTGCTGACTGATCTGCTAATGCTATGCTACATTAACCAGCTAACTGCTAAGTTTTTCTGTCATTTGGTGCTGGGCAGGCAGAGAATGGTGGGGTATTTATCTGAAAATGACTCTCTACTAAGTAAATTAAAGTGACACAGAAAGGTCAAGATGAAGCTGGAAAACTAGATAATTTGCTGAGAACATCTTAAGTCAAACTTTAATCTGAGTCTGACTGCATTATCAAGGGACGTGTCCTTGCTTAGAGAGGCATTTTTCTTATATCTGTGTCTTTCCATATGTTTATTATATAGATTAGTGATGCTGTAACAAGTTTTCATTGATGTATCTGGGGATGGGTTGTGTTTTTAAACAATACCAGACATGGTGTTGTGGTTGAATTTCTGACCTGGCAGGCTTTCTGTCCCATTTCATGCCATTTATTTGTCCATTTTATTTCTTATTTTGGGGGGTGCCCCAGATAAGGCACTGTGAAACTCATGGTGCCTTTCAGGCTGATGCTCAAACATTCTTGGAAGGATAACCCTGTTTAGGAAACTGGTCTTTTATGCGAGTTGATGTTATTAATTGATTTTAATTTCTAGTCACTTTTTGCTTCTTTGTGTTAAAGGTCAACTCTCCCACTTGTTTCTTTCAGAACCACCTAAGCATGGTGGAGCACACTGCATCTTAGCGGTGTTGGCATCAAATCAGAAGAGAAGGACGTGCATTAGAGGAGACTGGACAACGTTAACCATCAGAGCAGATGGGTGAGACAGAGGACGAGAGGACGGCGCAGGCCAGCCAGCTCTTTGAGAACTTTGTGCAGGCATCCACATGTAAAGGTACTCTGCAGGCCTTCAGCACTCTGTGCAGGCAACTGGAGCTGGATCCTCTGGACTACAGCAACTTCTACACCTCCCTGAAGGCTGCTGTCTGCTCCTGGAAGGTCAAGGCTCTGTGGACCAAACTGGACAAAAGGGCACAGCAGAAGGTGTACAACCAGAATAAAGCCTGCCAGGGAACCAGGGTAAGAAAGGGGAAAAAAGTAAATAGAAGTAAGATTGTATGAGAGTGGAAAATATCAGACAAATACCGTATTTTCCTGATTAACAGTCGCGTTATTTTGCATAGTCTGGTGAGGGGAGCGACAAATGCATTGGAGTGACTTGTATTTTGAATAAATTCGACTATAAGGTGCTTGTCACACTGACAGCCGCTAGAGGAGACGAGCCGCAGCGCAGCTCAAGCGTGCACCCGAGCCCCGAACAGATAACACTTGTTCTGCTGAGCGACTGATGCACGCTTTTTTCTTCTCCATTATGTATTTTTTGGCTCACGCGAATAACATACTGGAGCGACATGTCACCCGGAAAATACGGTAATGATCAGATAAATAAAAATGTCTTAAGTACAACAACACATTATTTCTTGGATAGCCTGTTGAAATGAAAAATGTCTCTCATCACCATTATTTCCTCACTGGTTGCTTAAATTTAATGTACAGTGTCAATTTGAGGGGTACTATTCCCACTTCCTGTTTTGCCTGTTGGGATGCAGCTCATTGTGGCATACGCAATCTGAAAGTAAAAAAAGTGAAAACCGAATTCGAAACTCATTCAAACTTTCAAACAAGGATCTGACAAAATCTGCATCTATGAATAATAAAACCTGAAATATAAATAATGTACCCAAAATCAGAAAAGTAATGTCGTTATCCTACAGGACTCAAAGTACACATGAGGGATTTAATAACACAACACTGCATTGATTTGTAAAATCACGTGTCATTTGTGTTGTATGCAAAAGACGTTGATATATTATTCCTCATTACCTTTTAATTAACTTAATTGGATACAAAACAAAAAAGGACCAAAAAATGTCAAGAAATACAAGTAACATTATGTTATTTCAACAATGTACTGGTCTATTGTGTGTGTGTGTGTGTGTGTGTGTGTGTGTGTGTCATTAGTCTCTGCTGCTGTAACAGTGGTGGGTCACAACCTGTTTCTGAGGTGTAGGCTGTTTCTGGTTGTTACGCGTGGTTGACCAGGTCGTGGTTGGTCTGCTGTTCTTCCTCTGGACAAATAATGCTGGTGTAAGTGCAGTATTGTGGAGTAATTGAAATTTACTGTGCTGCCCTACCTCCAGCATTCCAATGACATGATCCCAGTCAGGTTGCCCCAGTTGTGGCATTCTGACAGATATAATTTTCCGAAAGCTATGGCGTCTTTTTATAGGGTTGGGCGTGTTTGACAGTCATTTGGGATTGGAGTTCCTCACCAAAACCGTGTTTTGGGACATACGGCTACTCACAATCAGTCAGTGACCAAATCCCACATGTTGGGAATTTGTACAACTACTTTTATTAATTGAGAAAGAGAAATAGAGTGTGTGCATTATTAGGTCCCTTGAGTGTACAATTTTCCTCGTCTGTGTGTAATGTAAAATATAATGAAAGGAAGACCTCACTCGTGAAACAGTCCAACACTTTTTATATCAGTGTGTGACATTTGTCTTTCCCATTGGAATGGACAGAATCTGCCACTAGTCTCTGAGGGGCACCAGAGTGTAGAAGCCATGTGACGCACAAACCGGCAATGAATCTTCAGTGAACCTTCTTGTTCTTATCCATTTTCGACGCAGCCTTGCCTCTTTCCTGTGTGGCCAGACATGTGTTTAGAACAGCCGTTTGACTGTGGTGGGTCACGCAGTCCGTGTCGGCACACTCGCCTCCTGCTGTGAGTTCACGGAGGTCACTGTCAAAACAAGTGCATTCACAGCTTGAGACACCATGGCTTCATTAAAGTGGACAGCAAGGAATCGGCATGGGAAGAAGCAAATGGTGCAGATTATCCACTGAAAATAGTCATTAATAAGGGAAAAGACAAACAGAAATAATTTGATCCAAGTCATTACAGCTCCACTTATCCTTCTGAATAAGTGACTCTGGATCTGACTCATTATGGAGGAATTATATGTGTAGCTAAAACTATGGCCAATGTGGATTTGTTGGGGAAAAAACAGATCATGTAAGTGTAATAATCCTGAAATTATGAGGAAATAATTCATATTTAGAAGAAAGTACACCCAATTTGTGTGAATGTGAGTAAATGGTTTGTGAAACCTTTTTTTTTTTTTGAAATTTGGTTACTCGTTTGAATGTATTATATTACTTATTATGTAACTTTCTTGACTATTTTTAATTATTTTTTGAATGTTTTATGAACTTCATAATTTTTGGATTTTTTTTTTTGCACTTTTTCTGAATCATTTTGGTCATTTCTAGAGTTTCTTGATTAATCAGTTCATTTGTGATTTATTTTATTCATTCTGTGGATTATTGTGACTCCTGATTCATTCTTTGATTTCGTTTTTATTTTCTGTTCATTTTGCTTACTTTGGAATATTGACATTTGTAGAGTTCTGGATTAATTTCATTTGTGGATTACTTTATTCTTTTTTTGTCCATATTTCTTTATTTTTGTTTATTTTATTGATTATTTTGTGACTTATTTTGGTGCAGTTTTATTCATTCTTTGTTTTTTGTATATTTTCTGTTCATTTTGTCTTGGTTTGTGGATTATTGACATCTGGAGACTTTCCTGATTAATTGATTGTGGATTACTTCATTTATTGTTGATTCATTTGCTTCTTTGTGGATTATTTTGTTCATTATTGTATTTTATAGTATTTGTTTTTAATTTCTCTTCACGTTTGGCCATTTTGTGGACTATTTTGTTTTTTTGTTAATTTTTGTTCTCTTGATTTTACTCCTTTCTTTTTTTTTCTTATGTTTTATAGCCCTTTTGCTAGCTTTCACATCAAAAACATTATTACTTCAATCTTCATTCCTACACATCATCTTTTACACGTATAAAGTAAATATAATGCAGTGTGAATTCATTCAATTTATTGTTGTAACCCGCACACTTGGCATACCATTGGAATGACCTCATATGTGAAGGAAAAGATAAGATGTCCAGAACGGAAAGAGGCCAGAGACTTGCAGAGGGGAGATTAACTCAGAGGCAGGGCTGAGGCCCGAAATAACAGTTGCATTATTATCCCACACATTTTTTTTTTTGTGCAGAAAGCTGCTATTTAGAGAGAAACAGGTTCCAAGTTTTATCGTACTGTAACTCCAGCATCTTTAATCCAAATTAGACCAAATGAGTAAATGTGGTCTAATGTAGTTTTCTGTGAATTTTGCTCAGTTACCTGGAAGATAATACAGGTCGTCATCCTAGAGAGCAATAATCAGAACCTTTCCCCAGAATGCTGTGCTAATTGTTTAGCCAGTTAATTTTCTCTTAACCATGAAATTCTCTGGAAATGAGACATGGACTGTAATCATAGCTGAGCTCCGAGACTTTCCAGATGGAATGTTTTCTCCTCTTGTTTCTATTTTCACATGTTGATGGTACTTTTCTGTCCTTTTTACTTTTTCTACCTTTAAAGCAGATGCACATGAGCACCAGCTGCTGTACGTCTAACTAGGCATGGTGGACTAAATGTCATTTGTCAATCCTTCTTCATATTCCCCTCTTTTGTCTTTGTTGTCCTGCTCTTTGTTTTGTCATAATCTTCCTTTTGCCTTTCTGATAACATGACAAATAATGAAGACAACAGTGTAGTAGTTACTTACACACTCGTGGTTGAAAAAAGGAGTCTAGTGCTTGACATTTGACTCAAAAGTGACAGATTACTTTGTATTATGTTATTTTTTTTTTAACTTTCATTCTTTTTTTTTTTGCTCATTTAATGTTTTTAATGTTTCTAACAATTTTTGTCAATTTTCTGTTTTATTTTGCTCATTTCATTCAGTGTTTTTTGTGTTTTTAAAAATGTTTTCATCATCCCGTTTCATCCAGTTATTTTATACTTTTTTGGACATTTTCTTTGTTTTTCATTTTAGTTTATTATCCAGATTATACATTTATACATTTTCACAGACATTTTCTTTGTTTTCTGGGTTGTGTGTTTCAATACCTGTTCATTGTTTGATTATTGTATGTTTAGTAGCTTCCAAAACCTACATTTCCCTGCTTTGAATCCTCTAATACTGCATCTTGGTTTGATGAGTTTTGGAAAATGTGAGTCATGAGGCAAGAAGCCCTGCTTTAATAAGTAATCATGTAGTAGCTAATTATTGCCTCACATTTTATATTAAACCGGGTTGCCTCATCATTGAGCATCATGCTGTGTTTTTGATAGAACTTAAAACACAGCATACATCTGTAATGAAAGAATTGAGAGCTAATCTCGAGCAATTCAGGAAGCTGTGTTTCTGTTCTCAAATCATCACCCACCAATTCCTGTGTTGAACCCATTCAGTGTCTGATCATCGGCGGGGGTCCCTGTGGTCTGCGGACTGCCATCGAGCTGGCTCTGCTGGGCTGCAAGGTGGTGGTCATCGAGAAGAGAGACACCTTCTCCAGGAACAATGTGCTCCACCTGTGGCCCTTCACCATCCACGACCTCAGGGGCCTTGGGGCCAAGAAGTTCTACGGCAAGTTCTGCGCCGGCTCCATCGACCACATCAGTGAGTGTCGATCTGTGTTTTTACAGCTGCTCATCGTGGCTCAGGATGTTGTTTTCAAGCTGACCGAGCAGAGAGTGAATGTTTCATTCTCTGTTTTATTCCCCATCATAAAATACGCAACATGCAAACAACTCAAACGGTAAATGTAAATGAGTTCTGTGTGTGAGAAATCACTGCTGTACAGATAAATGTGACACAGTAAGGCTACAAAAAACAGAACCTTTTATTTCTGCTCTCTACATTTAAGTGTTTCATCTCTATCCTGTGAGAGTTTTGTTGTTTTGGGGTTTTTTGGGTTTACTTTGAAATTTACATATTTTATTTAGAGCAACTATAGCCATCATCTTGACTCCTGTCTAGAGATTCATACATGAAATGGATAAAATGCAAGTTATGTCTTCATTTTAAACTGTTTTCAGCTTTAAAAGTATTTTTAATTTACACTTTTCAATTTATATTCATTTAGTAAATTAGTTTTTTTATTGTAATAAGGTTCATTCCAATCAAATTAATCCACCTTTTTATAAATGCAACTTACTGAAAATAAGCCTTAATATGAAATCATTCGAAGAGCAATTTTGCCCAATTTTTTTTTTGGTCAGGTAGCCATTTTGAAGTACGGTGTATGGTTGATAAATCAATATGAGAATGCATACAAGTGAAATATGTTGAAATTGAATAAAATAAGTGACTTTTGCTGGAGGTTGAAATGATTATATTTTTTTTGTTTCCTCTGCTGTCATGACCAAATGTTTGGACAGTGATACATAATTTTCCCCAAATTTTGCTGCTTGAGTTTTTGTTATTTTTTTTCCCACATAATTCTGTATATTAAAGAGAAATTTAGATTTTTATTAAAGTTACAAAGATGAATAAAACCAAATTGATGTAAAAAAAAAAAAACATTACATGTACAGTGGCATGCAAAAGTTTGGGCATATGGTCAAAGTGAACATTTATGCAAGTGGAAGATGAAATGATCTTCAAAACAAAGTTAAACATGAAACACTTTTTTTTTTTTTTTTTTGCACATTTTTAAGCAATATCAGTGTATTATTCAGAATTCAGACACTGAATTTTGTGGTGAGGACATAGAAGTTTGTTCTCATGAATCTTCCATGATAACCATGTTTGTGCAAGTGTCGCTGAACAGTTGAACAGTGAACCATA
>JAQQAE010012733.1:0-13043 GCA_029823295.1 Pseudamia nigra | reverse complement strand
TCCATACTCTGCACAGATGTTCCTGTACACTATGCCAGCCACTTGGTTATGACGTTCCATGTATGCTTTCCCTGCCAACATCTTACACCGTGCAGTTATGTGCTGGATTGTCTCAGGGGCCTCTTTGCACAGTCTACACCTGTGCAAAGAGGAGATATATATATATATATATACAGTATATGTCGACAGAAATATACTCAAAAAAGCCTCTATTGATCTACTAGCATTCAAAATATTTCAGAGTAGGCTATCTTACAAACACAAAAGTGATACGATCCAAATCTCATGTAAACAATGTAACAAGTAAGCATATTTTCCAAAATGCTGATCTCTTCCTTTAATCCCCAGCCTCCTCTATCTGAACACGCTCTGAAGTTCACTTTTCTCTGTCATAAATGGGAGACCAATTTCTCTCTCACTTTTTGCTCTCTTTTTCCTTCTCCACTGGATTTTCTCTTGATATTTTTTAGATTTTCTTTTCCTCCTTTTTCATTCCCCCTGCTCTCCTCTGCTCTCTCTCTCTCTCTCTCCCTGTGTATAGAGTCTCTCTCTTCCCCCAGTGGTAATGTTCAGTGTAGAGCCCTCCCCTGTGTGGTTAGTGGGCTGTTACCCAGCTGCCTCTGATACTTCCTGCCTGTCACTTCCAATCCTGGTGACAGTATGCCTAAAACACACACACACACACACACACACACACACACACACACACACACACACACACACACACACACACACACACACACACAAACACACACACACACACACACACACACACACACACACACACACACACACACACACACACACACACACACACACCCTTGCCTTGTCTTGTCATTATTTAGCTGCCTGCACAAAATATGCATAAACACGCACACTAATGTTTTTCACACACATCCTTGCAAGACTGTTATGTGGATTTGAATACACGCACACACAGACACACGATGTACAGAGGCACACACTGAGCTGCAAACACAAGCACACACACATGAAAATGCAGCACCCTAACTCACACTGATGGATGCAAATTAGTGCCTGTATAAATGAACATACACTGCCAGTCAAAAGTTTGGACACGCCTTCTCTTTCAGTGTTTTTAAAAAAGAGAAGTAATAATTTTAATCAATCGAAACAAAAAAGTGCAAAATATACCCTGAACATGTTTTATATTTTAGAATGTCCAAAGTAGTTTTATCAAGAGTTACTCTGAGCTATGTCTTGCCTTGTTGTGCAGACAAACGATGTGTGCAGAGTCAATGCCCTATTAGTTCAATTCAATTCAATTTTATTTGTATAGCGGCAATCCTAATCGAAAATTATCTCTAGGAGCTTCACAATTCAAGGCTGAGACCTCAAGAGTATACAGAGAGTAAACCCAACAGAACCATCGGGAGCAAGCCAAGTGCTACTACAACTGTACAAATCCATATTATGACAAGAAACACTCAAGTAAGTAAAGAGAAAATACAGTTTATCATTACTTTAAGAAATAAAAGAGCAGTGGTGGCCTAGAGGTTATATAAGTGAGCTTGTGACTAGAAGGTGGGGAAGCTGAAATCCCCCAACTGTCACCATCACCACCACTGTGGACTCTTGAGCAAGGCCCATAATCCCCGAATGCTCTGCGGGTGACGCACTTCTCAGGGATGGCAGAGGCAGAGGCAAAGGCAGAGAATCAGTTTTGTTTGTATGTACTGTGCATATTTATGACCGTAAAGGTAACAGAAAATCTCACCAACTTTGGATGTCTCCCCAAGCGCAGTCACTAAATCCATGAACCATTATCTGAGGCGCTGTAACAAACAAAGCAACAATGCATTTAAAAAACTAAGCAAACTCAGTGAAAAAATTGTCAAAATATTGCACAAAACTAACTAAAAAAATGAACAAAGTAACAGAGACTGAAAAAAATTAAAATCCACAAAATCAGCCAAATCAAAAAAATAATAAATGATCAAAAATGAATAATATAATGAACAAAATAAACATGCTAAGAAAACAAATGAACAAAATAATTAAGAACAAAAAAATTGAACGGAATATTGAAATGAATAACATAAACAACTGAATAAAATGAACAAATTTTTACAAAGTTAACAGAATCAGAAAAATAATCAGAAAAATTACCAAAAAAATGCATAAAATATTTACAGAATAATCAGGAAAATCAACAAAACAATCACCAAATTAGGCAAGACTGAAGAAAATAATTAAGAAAATGAAAAAACGTAATAAGACAAATAGGACATTTAGGAAAAGCAATAACATAATCAAAAATAAAGCAAAATGAACAATTAACAAAATAAAAAAATGTAGCAAAAAATAAACAACAAATAATAAAAATGAGCAAAATAATTCACAAAAGTAATAAAAACAAAACAATTAAAAATGAACAACATAATTAATGAAGTAAAAAAAATAAAAAAGGCAAAAACTAACAAATTTGAACAAAAATTAAACAACACACTGTCAGAATTATAAATTATAATTATAAGCAACAGTGAACAATACAATTCATAAAATGAACCAAACATTTGTGAAATAGTGAATCAATAAATGGAAAAAAGGACAAAATGAGCAAAACTTCATTAAAAAACGAACAATAAGGAAAATGAACAACAATAAGGAAAATGAATAAAAATGATAAATATAAAGATAAAAATATAATTAACAAAGTGAACAAAAAACTGAAAGTGACATAGAAAATGAACAAAAATGAGCAAAGCATGAACAACATCACCAACATAAAATGAACAATATAATTAATAAAATGAACTAAACAAACAAATCAACAAAGTACTTACGTAATACACAAGAATCCAGTATTTTGGGTCCAGACCATAAATTTAGGAAGCGCTGGTCTAGAACATAAGGAGATTAGGTTTATTTTGAAATGCATGCAGCCTTAGTTGACGGTGACACGTCTACACCGCTCTACATGTGCGGATATGATATGTGTTGAAAGGTCACGGGGTCACGGCCGGGCCTGTCCTGCCCATCACCCGAGCCTCCCCCCCTGGGCCCACATATCCCATGTGTCTCGGCTCTGTCTGGTCGGTCCTGTTGTTTCTGGAAAGCACTTTTATCCTGATCCTCATCACTAATTCATCCGCTTACGACCTCCATCCATCAGCCACAGCTCAAGTATGAAAACACCTTAGGCTAACGCACTACAATAGCGGTCTGGCTTCCTCCTCACACCATGAAACCATCTCTGCTTTCTTCTTTCCTCCTGATATACCTGGAAAAAACTAACCCCCCCCCCCAGTCAGTCATTGACAACACAACTACATTTAGTGCCTGATATTTCAAAAATTACATTGAACCATAGGGAACACTACCACACACAGAATGTGGAAGTCCATTCAGAAAATGTAAACACGTTATTTTATGTTTCCCTGATTCCTCTTCAAAGGATCAGTATCAAAGGTTTGTGTGTATCAATACTCAGAGCTGAAGGACAATGCCAAAGCCTGTAAATCATTTAGTTTGTAACTCAGTGTAGGTGGCTTTTTCTTTAAAGAGAGACGTTTGATTTTCCTAACTTTGCCTCTCCATCTCACATGAGCAAGTACCTGCCATTTCCGAGATCCAAATAAGGATCCAAAGTCTGCATCAGGGGGATGAATCTGTGCCTATGCTTCAACAAAGGTGTTTATAGTCTGATGTAGTTTGTTTTGATTCCCCACACCATGAATAGAAAAGTGTCTCCTCACATACACAAACCCCTGACACATGCACTCCCTTATAGCCTGAACTGTTGAATAAATAAATCATTGGAATTGTCAGAGCTTTGCAGCTGTCTAACTGACTGAAGAATATTTACCATTTGGCGATTCTCACTGTAGGATACTGCTGTGGTATTGATGTTTCCAAGCTACTCTTTCTGAGGAAAACCACAAACACACACATACGTGTTGGCAGACACATACCTTCCTATAACTAAACACAGAGCAACAACAGAAACACAATGAAGGGCCTCTCATCCAGGGCCTCACTATAATTAACTGGAGAGGCTGAGTTTAGGGATTACTCCAGGAGGGGCGGCGAATTAAAGCTCAACTAATGAGTTGAAGTTTCTTAATTTGTTCTCCCCCGTAATTCCAGAATGGATTAGTAGTAGCTTTAGTCGCCTCTTCCCACCGATTAGCATGGCTCGCTCTGTTTAGCATTTAACGGCAGGAGGGAGGAGAGAGAAGAGGGACGCAGTAGGGATGGTTACACAGCTTACGATTCAACTTGTTCAATGGTAAAGGCAGAGCAGTGTTTAGCTGATAAAGCATTCACCTACACGGGAGTCACGGACAATGAAGTATGACTTGCTGCTACAATTAATCACTGTGATATGGAGAAAGAGAAGGCTTTCATGCAACTTTCTAAGGCTGAAGTCACAGAGAAAGCTAAGCATTTGATCTGGCAAGACTGATTTTTTTATACCTTTGAGGAGTTGTGACATTGTTAAGTTTCATTTCTGGCAAAAAGAATGGAAAGTAGTAGCACTGAAGAAATCATGGGGTGTGACATAAAGCATTATTGTGAATTTATTTGACTGCTTTCCCATCTCTCTCCATGTCTGTCTGTTTTCTCTGCGGCACCAGGATAGTGGACTTAAGACTGTCAATTAGGGTTAAAAGGCTCAAAGGGTGGTGGAGAGCAGCCGAGCATGACGGCTGGACCTGGCACAGCACCTGATGCCTAATGATGAAAATTGACAGGGCTTGTTTTTAATTCTCCTGCAACTCGGGGCCATATTGCTCGGGAGCACAATATAGCTGGAGGGTGGAATGCCACACCTTCAGGCAGGTTACTCCATTAGCCCTATGCTGCCTCACATGCACACTGAGGTGCAATGTGTCAATAATATACAGCCGCTGAGTGGCAGTTGTAGCTGGCTGACACATACAATCACGCCAGCACTTTCTCCTTTCCTTTATAAAAAAGATTGTTAAGGGAGAATTCAGTAAGATATGATCCACTGGTAACTTACAGTGACAAGTAAACAAACAATGTGAATTCACTTGTTGTATGCTGTGCCTTTCCAAAATATGAAATATACCCTCAGTAAAACATACAATCAAAGCCTTAAAGGATCAACTTTTGTTCTTGAAAACCAGTAATATGTTGCCTTCCCCATACATCTACTGGCTGTACGCTTTCTTTAGTCTAAGATCCAAGTATGAACCAGAAGGTGATCTGTTTTAAAGATATACAGAAAATGTACTTCAGTAACATTTGGCCAAAGCTCAGTGTGTAGGGGGCATTTTTACTTTGGTTGTCTCCAAATTTAGTCAGATTATCAACTGATACTGTGTCAGTGGTAAAGAGTTGAAATCAACAAAACTGCAAATTAATAAAATGGACAACCTGAAAAGAACAATGAAATGAACAAAACTTAATTAACAAAATAAGCACAATATTAACAACAACATGGCCAAAACAAACAATAAAATTGATAAAAATGAATGAAATAATCATGCAAAGTAAAAATTACACAACCTCTGATCAAGAAGGCAACAAAATGAGCACATTTTCAATTAAATTAACAAAGATTAACAGAAAAACAAAAAAATTAACAAAAAGACACAAAACAAGAAACAAAAAGAGTAAAAATGATGATATCATCAAGTCTTTTTTTCTTGATATTTGACAGTAAACAATGTTTAACAACATGCATTGTAACATTTACCTGGTTCTGAGATTTAATGTACACTTCACACTTTTTTACCTTGCTGATAAAGAACCTGTTAGAACATATGTTAGTCTATAATAAATTCCATGTAGTTTTTAAAAGTGATAATCTTTACTCTTAGCTAAGTACTTATGATAATGAGTACTTCTACTTGAGTCATTAAAATGATTAAGTAACAATATTTTTTCTTGAGTACTGTTTTTGTTTACTCTACCCACCAATATATATTTTGTGAGTTCCACGCACTCCAGTTCTAGTACATTCAGAAATACAACTCTGGCCTATAAACATTATAGCATGTAAATTTTGTAATTAAAGTAGACATAACTAATGACACGAAACTGATAGCAATCCACAAAGAATAAGTGCCAAGTTATAGTACTATATATGGAGTCTATATACAATGGTGGATTTTATAGATAACCTTTTTTGCTGCAACACACAAGAGAAAGAAAGGTGACTAAACAATGAAATGGAAAACCTTGATAGGCTGCTGGTGGTATCTAGGCTTTCACACTGTCAAAACACCCAATAAAGTAGGTGAGAAGGTCCTGTAGCCAATTAGGGAGCAGTAAAAGGCTGAGGTTCCGAAGAGGTTTTATTGTTCAACAGCTTCACTGCAACATCCTCAGATTATTTTTAGTCTCTGCCCCAGAGCTGAGGCTTGTGAAAGGTGTGTGAATATGCCCTTGCTGGGAAATGTCACACCCGTAACCACAACATCAAGTGTTGAATTCAGTCCTAGCTTAAGGTATAAAGTCAAAACCACTCTCATTCTATAGCTGAACATGTGCAATTTCATTAGGATCTCTTGTGCGTGTAGTGTGGGGGGGGGGGGTTCACAAGGCTACAGCTGACAAATTAATGAGTAGATGCTCGGCTGTACGAGCAGGAACAGGCTGTCTGACCGATTCGAGTGACGCAGTCTCATTGGTGGACAGCTTTCATCAGGAGACTATTGCCATAACGACAGCCACATGCCTTAAGATGGGAGCAGTGGGTGAGTTTGTGACGTACTACATCATCAGGCATTCGCATCGCTTGTGCAGGCACTTAGGATGATATCGGTATTGTTTATGATAGCTTCTTGTTGCGTCTCCATGGATTGCTACTTTGTGTGAGTGGCAGTAAAGAGTAGCGTGGTCATGAAAATCTTAGGGAAGCAAAGTGTGTGTCTCAAACAGGAGGAAGTTTGAAACTCGCCACTGCATATAAGCAAGAGTGAAACAGAGTCTGCAGTTCATGGTATTAAATGCAGGGGTTCATATTTAGCCAGAGGCTTCGGGTGCTGCTGACCTCTGCAGTGACCACAGTCATGTTGACAGCAGCTGCACTTCACACATGCTCCCACAGGCCTGATGTGTCCACTGTCCTGAAGAGATGAGACCAGATTATGGAAAGATATATAGTGCAACCTGAACACTAACACAACACTGAAGTGTTATATTGGTTACTAATATAGACCCAAACAGGCAGTGTGTGCCTTTTGTAGATACTCTTCTCATCTCAGTCAGTTCACCACCAGCCGGGGCCAGCAAAGATAAAAACCCTAACAAATGTGGATAAAATGGAGAAAATCTTGCGGAACATGTACAACCATTCATGGCTAAGTTAACTTAAGGGAGAATTTGCTCAGTCTTCATGTTTTTCATGTGTTTTTTTGATGTGTGAAACAGCATGAGCTCATTTGAGATGCAGTACTTATTTATTCATTTTATATTTACTGACATAATTAAATGGCCAATGTTCTGCTAGCACCAGGCCTGATGAAGATAATGATCGTCACAACCAGCTTGTGTTAATCTTTTTTTGTGTATCTTTTGTTGTTGTTAGTGTCATTTCAACTGAGACGTTTAATCCTCGCCAAATTTGTGTTGGTTTCATGTAGTCGAGATGGTAAAGATGAACCAAATGTGCAAACTTATAAACAAATACAAGCTGCGACATTTCCTCTGACGTGTTGGCTAGTCTTTCATTATTTGCCGAGGATTCATTTGTGCATGGAAATTAAGCTTTTGGTAATCGTATTACCAGAACTAATACTCAGAGTAAAGGTTTCTCTACTCATTTTATGTACACGAACTTATTATGTAATGAATCTGGCAGTTAATTTTATGGTACTCACAGGCACACTTCCCCAAGGTTACTTACAAAGTCACGTCTGTACTTTCTGAGGATATTATAGTGACTTAAAGTTGCTATCAGGAGTATTCAGGGGTAATTACCATTGTTCAGTACAGTAAAACTGTCCACAGGTGAGCCGCTTATAGAGACAAAAGGGTTTAACATTATGTGTCCAAGTCAGGTTTTAATGGACTGGGGTTTTGGATGACTCATTTGACCAAAAAGTATGAGTGACAAAATCTTTTATGACTTTCCATCACTGATTAAAGACACCGGAACCTGTCATCAGCTTAGAGATTTTTATCGACAATAGGCTGCCTTGTAGTTCACTGATTGGTTCAGAGACAGGCTGAGCGGCAGAAGAGAAATGAACATGAAAAGCTGCGTTAGGATACCTGTCAAATCTGTCAGTTCTCCAAACCTTGTGTGCATGCCCCTCTTTATGATGAATTAATGATTAACCAGGGTTTTCAGAAATTCCCAGTGAATAGTGGAAGAATAATGAGCTTGTCTTTGATCATTTTCTGTTAGCTCATGTAATTTGCAGTAAGTCATCTGAATTCTACTATTGAAAGTCACTGTAAGCTGCAAGCTCATTAAGCCAAGTGTTCCTTGAAATCTTCCACATCAACAAACCCATCAGTGAATCCGGAGTTGAGTTACAGCTCTCTTGCTCTGCAGCAGTCTCTCAGGCCGACTCCGACATCCGATCCTCACTGTGGACAAACCATTATTATGTCCATGATTGGGCTCCCTGTGAGGGAATACCCAGCACTCTCCTTTCTGACTGTGTGAGCCTAATGCTGTGTGGCAGGTCCAGCACTCCGCTGCCTAAACACATCTGTCATGTTTTGTCATAGTGACACAGCAACCAGCCAACTCCCACCAGTGTGGCAGGGGTATTCTATATCACCCTACAGATGCAGTACATCTGTGAACAAAAAAATAGGTGTAAAGAGAGGCAGAGACACTTTCACTTATCTGTTCTCATACCGAGCCAAAAGAGTGGTACATCATTTTTTTTGTTTTAAAAGCTGCACCATGTCCCCACTTTGTTAAATGTTCTAATCAGAATTGTCTCACTGACTCAGTGCTCTGACACTACCTAACTGTAGAAATGTGTCAGTCTGAACATGAAAAGGACCTTTTGTTGTGCCATTCTGTACCGTGCCGCTCCAAAAATAAATCTGACTTCTGCTCCATATCATATTTTACAACAAAACAAAAATCTTGGCATATATGAACCTCTTACCTTGGCAACTACACTTATTAAACAACCCCCACAAAACTATTCTCTTTGATTTATTTTTCCCTCAAGTTGCCGAGGCAGTATTAATGTTAACAGGAATTGATTAGATCTAACCTAGAAAAAAAGTTAAAAAAAAAACTGTCTGTTGGTTAGTGCAGCATGGTATTTTTATCTGGGCCCTTTGTTTACCCTTTAGCATCCAAAGTGCAACATCGATTCATGGCATTAAACAATAAACGAGTGTCCAAGGAACGATTTTAACTTTTATGTGCTTTTTTTTCTTAGGAGAGTTTTCTCTAGCCTTGGAATGAAATAAATAGTTACATAAGAAACATATTAAAGCGATATCTGAAATATAAATGTAAAATCGATCAGTTATGTAAAGTAAATAGTGTGGAGCGAAACGCCTTGGCTTTCCTGTCTTCTGAGTTCAAACAGTCTGAGTTTAACCATTTCACTTTTCCCTTAGGTTCAAATATAAACAGCCAGAGTTCAGGAATGTGTAAATGCACTAGAGAAAACAAGGGAGAAGTTAGAATGTAAAGAGTAAGCTCGGTAAAGCTCATTCAGGTTCACATATTTTATGCATGACAGTGTCTTCTTGATGTGGCCTCAGCTAAATTTATGCTAGCATGACTACAGTAAGTACAGTATTGTATCACAAAAGAGAATAAACTGCTCTCGACATGTCCAACATACATACTGTAATGTAATGCACATGCGTTGTGTGTGTGTCTGTGTACGTATGTGTGTTGGAGACTGTGTGCATCAACATACTCCAGGAGCTGTGCCAGTTAATCCAAGACAGTGTGAAGAGAAGTGTGCATAAATGAAGATGTGTGCAGGGGTCACACTTAATGTGTCAACACTGAAATCGTGGAAAATGTTTCTGTGATGGAAGACCTAACGTTTACTTTGATATCTAGAATAGCTGCAGCAAATTTAGAAAACTTACTGGCATATGAAGCAAAGAAGAATGCAACACTTGGTGCAAGCTCTTCAGTTTAGTAAGAATTTCCTATTGTATGTACAGTGTCCCTGAATCTACACACCTTTTCCCACTGGTTTGACAATGGACTCAGTATGTTATTAGAGTGATTTTAGAGGTGCCGTTCTACAAAGCACCCAAAGCCAGCAAGCTTGCTGCCAAAAGCCTTTGATCATTGTAACTTGCATGATTTACCACACTGTAACTTGTGACCATGGGGTTTGTTTTGAAATACCCGTGTGGGTATTGACATAATTCCTCACTGTCAGAGCTAAGCACTTAAACAGAGACAACAACCTAAGTTGAAACACTTGTTCCCAGTGGCTAGGCAGTGTGAGTGACAGGGATGAAGGAATGAAAGCCACTGTCACTCAAGATTTTCTTGCCTGTCATCAGAAATGTGGTGCCTGTCATCACGTCCTGAAACGATGGGGCACAGGTGGAGCTAAAACTGGGAGCAGCTATGGAGAGAGTTAACTGTGAGTGACAGGAAGAACAGAGCAATTACAGTACCTGCCAAGGGTTTTGAGTTCACTAGAGGTGAGGATAATTGAGGAGGCAAGATGTATCAGTCTCTTTGAATCTTTCTTTTCTTTTTCTCTCTGCAGGTTTTTGCCAGATATTGACACTAAAACTTTCTGAAGCTAAATGATGCTCTAGCAATCAAAATCACAAATAGACATTAAATTAAATTATATGGTGTTTTATGATTACTTGTTTAGCGGATGTTATTTATTAAATGCATTCTCTTGGGTCTCAAAGAGGCAAAAAGGAAAAGAGTTCCTGTATGTCATAAAATAGTAACTGATTAAGGCCACCTATTTCCTATACTGTTCTTTTTCAGGATAAGAATACAAGAGGTCAGTTTCAGAGCAATGGCATCGCCGAATGTGCATGCTGTCTACACTGTAGGAGACAAACATGGCCCTTCTCCAAGAACAGAAGTTAGTAGAGGCAGATGGCCAATTAAATCCATAATGCATAATTGTAAACGATGAGGCAGGTGTCAATTAGGCCTACCTACAAATGAAGGAGAATTGATAACACTGTAGCAATATTTAATATATTCTCATCCTATAAGACGATATCAGACAAAGGCAGGTCACTGTAGATTTATAAGAGAATGAGGTGTTTGATAAAATAATGCAGTAGAAGGAAATTTTAAATGCAGAGTGAATACTATCAACTCGTGGTAAATCCAATTACAGATGGCGTGAAAGAGGATGGGTAGTGCACACGATGCTGAATTTACTGAGGATTATTTCATGGTGAGAGGAGTTTGCTGCGAAGTGGTACTGTATGATTGTAAATATCACACCTGGAGTTCAAACTTTTGACCTCTAAATACAAAGAAAAAGTTTCCAGTGGAAGGTGAATGTGCTGATATTTGTAAATAAGCCCAAGTCATAAGGTGGAAACCAACTAATACTATACATGTTCATTTACAAACTGTTGTTCATTAGTTTCTTCTTATGGTCTGTAATAAGAAATATACAGTGGATAGACAACTACTCATATTCTGTTGCTGATTCTCTTCTATATGTCTTATAGTGTTGTTTTTTTATATGTACAAAATTGGCTTTTGTTGTAAAACAGGAGTGCATGGTTGTTGTGCAGGTGCTATGACATGGCATTGACGTGAAATGAAACTTTTAAATGGTTAAAAGCTATCCATTCAACAAGACAGAACGTGTACACTAATCTTTGAACAAATAGAGCAATATGGCTCTGGAGGGAATGGCTTTGGACATCAATGAGTCACTCAAGGTCGTTGCTACAAGGCCCACTTTGATTGTCTCACTCGGTTAACCAAGTCTGTATTGCTTTCTCCTCATCTCTCTATTTTCTCATCACTCTCCCCTCATAGGTCACGCTGTCCCCGTTCTCCTTCTCGTCCTCCCAAACCTGATTATTGCCTCTCCATCCAGACACAGTCACTTCTGTTAATTAGAACAAACCTTTTAGTCTTTGAGCATACATCTTCTGTTCTCAAACTGGCCAAGACCAGCGATGACTTTCCACAGACTGTCATTAATTTCGAGTGTCTAGCCTCCCTGTCTTTTTGTAACCTTTCAGTTCTTCGTGTTGGCAGCACGGCTCCTGTCCAGCAGCACTGAGCTGCTAAATGGCCACAACCAACCATCCAGAACGACCCGGCAGTGAATATTAAAAATCCATCAGGCAGCAAATCAACAAGGCAAACACTGTTATTTTCATATGGTGTTACTGTCACCCTTGCTCCCCCATTAACGCTGCGGTGTTATAAAGAAAGTGAATCAGCGCCATTATTGCGTCTGAGTACCAACAACCTATTTGGGACTTTTGACCTGCTGGTTCAACATTCTGTTACGGCTGTGTGATGACATCCGTGTTCAAAGAAAATATGTGAGAGAGGTGGAGGAAAGAGAGAGCTAAAGAAACACAAAGAACACATGTAGAAACTTCAGAAGGTGAAGTGTTGAGGGGAAAAAACATAGAAATTCTGAGAGCCTTGGACAAAGAAAACAAAAAAAATGTTGATTGCTTGCACTTATAGCCAAAGGTTGTCCCTATAAAAGCTTGGCCTTTCCTGAGCAGCCTGGGCCTTCTCTCTTATGAGCACACTCATATGCTTTTAACGATGCTCTCTACCATCTCTCTGCTCAGCCTTCGGCCCAGGAAGGCACTGTTCCATTACCCTCCCCTCACCCCCTCCTGTAGAGGAATACACAAACACCTTTGATGCAGCTCTACAGCATGTTGAGGTCTTCTGGGGATTCCTCACTTGAACAGGTATTATGTGCATACAGGTATTAAGGGTCATGTACTGTAGGTGGATCTCTGAAAATTCTGGCTGCGCAATGTAAATTGGCAGAAAAAAAGAAGTGGAACAGAAATTGACCCAAAATCATGCTGTATAATGATACTGAAAAATAAGGGCGTACTCACACTAGGGCCGTTTTGGCTCGAGCCGTGCTTGGGCCCACTTCACACCTTTCCAGAATTCTGCG
>JAQQAE010012732.1:0-13043 GCA_029823295.1 Pseudamia nigra | reverse complement strand
ACAACTGGAGCAGTTTGCTCATGAGGAGTGGAACAAAATACCCACTGAGAGGTGCACAAGTCTCATTGAAAGTCACAGAAATCGTTTGATTGCACTGATTGCCTCAAAAGATTGTGCAACAAAATATTAAATTATCATTTTTGTCAAGGCTTGTTTTGTGAGTTTGTTTTTTAAAATAATTCTGTTGAACTACAATTCAAAAGCAATGTCTGACTTTTATTGGTTAATTTTCATAAAATTTTTATATATTACTTTTACAGAGGGGACCAACAATTTTATCCACATCTGTAAATGACAGCTGATTTATTTTTGCGTAATGTCTTGTCTATATTGTTGTTCTGCTGTGTGTTATTACTGCTGAGTATCAATCCCCCCAAGCTATTAAAATAGAAAGCAATAAATTACTTCACATTGAAAATAATTGTTAGTTGCTGGTGTATTTGATGAAATTGTATTTTGAAAGCACTAACAGTATTTTCTTGACCTGTTCTGGGCAAATGTTGAAATGTTGTGATCAATCATTTAGAGTTACATCTACTTTCATGTTTGTTCACCATTCTTCTTCTTCAGTGTGTAGGGCTTCAGTGGGACAGCCAGAGCTGTATGATGTCAATGGTGGTGTTTGCCTCTGTGGTTCGGGTCGGGGACGGCCTTCCTCTTTCTGCATCCACCGACTACGAGCAGGACAAAGAACTGCACGAAACCAAGAGGCACCTTAAAAGTGTGTCCAGGAAACTCAGCCAATTCCCTGACCGCTGCAGTCTGAAGAGTGGAGCGTATAATGTCAAGTAGGTTTGGATGTTTGGTCCCTGTTTAAATATTTCTGTATGTAGAGAGACAGACAACCATTCACAGTTTATAGTAATCAATCGGAGTATAGGTGTGCTTTTGAATGGTGGTAGGAAACCAGAGCACCCAGAGGAAACCCATGCAGACACAGGGAGAACATGCAAACTCCACAATATTCAGCAGCTTTTTGGATTCTCCATCATCACATCCAGCTGCATGTATTCTGCATCATTCGTATGCTCCTGAATGAATTCAGCTCAAACCTCGTCCCTTCAGTTTATATCAGACTGAAATAACATCAGAGATCAATGGATATTTTGTTTTCCACCTGAAATGGGCTGCATTCTGCTCTCTATGTGACCCCTCTGACAGAATTCAAATTGAAAAATGCTTTTCAATTGAAACGATTTGACAGCGAGGGTTTTTTTGAGGTGTCAGAATGCTTTAAAAGCCTCACTGGTTCTCAAGGGAAATGCTTTGAAACTCTCTCGAACACTGTTTGTGAAGAGCTAATGAGTCTTATTAAGATAGAGGACATGAACTCAAAAGAAAGTCACAATCAACCATCAATAAGCCAGCTGCACTTTTCAACCATCAGTCTGCTTTAATAACAGCCTCTTTAATCAATGGGAGCCTGAAGCGTCTGAGGAAGAGGAGGTCAGATGGTAAAAATCACAACGAGGCAGCCAGTGTTTAGAACTAGGGTTAATCTGTTCTCTGATAAAGTGGCTGCTGTTAGGCTTCATACTTTTGTATCATGAAAGCAGCAGGAGATGTCTCGTGCTATTCATGAGAGCAACATGACATATTTGTTATGATTTAGTGACTCAAACATGGACCCGTTTTTGTTCCATGATATTATAAATTGTCTGCAGTCTCTAAGGAGCTGCTCTGTGTAGAGTTATCGTTAATGTTGAAAGGTCCAGGGTAAGATTTAAGATGATTCAAGAAGTACAATAATAATCAGAATTCAATAGTATTTAATCACAAGAAAATAAAAAAATGAATGATGCATTACAAGAATTTTTCTCCTTACTTTAGAATGACTCATGAATCTGAAGAACATGTTTGAGTGATCAGGCCAAGAAGCTGAACATCCATTTTTATTTTATTGTCAACGATGATTCACTATTTTCATCCTTATTTCCGGCCAATGTGAACTCAAGCCAAAACATGATTCTGAATTTGTTTTCCTTACTAAAACCGCACACCATGTACACTGCTATTCAAAAGTTTGGACACACCTTCAGATTCTTGAGGTAGTCACCTGAATCACTACAAACTTTACAATTTCCTCAGCCACAAAAACAGAAGCACAACACTGTGCTAAACATACATTTATGTTAGAAGCCAGACAGCAAACTGCAGAGGTTTATAAAGAGGACAGGACACATAATACAGGTCCAACCAGCATGAAAATGTGACATGGAGACTGCACTTCAAACTTAAGGTAATTTAAAGTTTAAAAAATATATAAAAATCACAGCATTTAAGTGCACAAGAAGCCACCAAATTACACCCATTTTCCAACAAAATTTCCCCCTTCGGCGCCACACTTATTTCACATTGGGTCAGTGCAGCCTACTTTTTTTCAGCAGGCTCCTCGAAATAACTGGGATCCCCGTGGAACGTGTGTCAAACCTTTGACTGGCATTCAGAGCAGTGAATACTACTTTCTTTACTGCAATTTAAAACGTATTATTACATAATTGGCTATTTGAATCATTCATATTTTCCTGGGTGGTTTGTAGCTCATTTTCAAACTCAGAACACATTTATTACTGCTTGACCCAATATTATGAGTCGTCTCTGCCTCCAGGCCAGGTCTCCTGTAATGTAACAGAAATAATTGCCTGCTGGATATCAGTGGTTGTACTCGATTAGACACTGCTGAACACAGACGGACCAAACCCACATCACGATGCCAAGTTGAACTCCTCTTCAGGTTTTTGTTGCTTACTGCACTCAGAGGTTCGCTCTTGCAGCCTCTTAATATCTTCAGTGCTATATGGCAAATGCATAGCTTATATAATCAGCGCAACAAGTCCTGCATAAATTTACTTGAATTCTTATATCCAGCATGATAATGTGAACTAGTGTACATTGGAGAGTGGTTTGTGTGTCCGTGAAAAGAGGCGGAATATTATCCATCGTTATTTCCTCAGGAGAACAAGCTCACTAAGGTTCTGCTGTGTTGTTTGTTTGTGATACACGACACAAGCTCCTACGAGCCTCATTGTTCAGTTACTTTTTTTCCTTTCAGCCCAATGATAGTCATCGCATTAGCCTGTTCTGATTGTTGACATTTATGTTCCGCATGAGTTTGCATGTATATATTATTTGTGATAACCAGCTTTCAGAGTCGGTCGTTCTCTGAGCAGTTCTGATAATATTGAAGTCTTTCTATCCGGGGAATTAAATTTGTGCTCAGTGTATCAATTAGTACTGCAGGGCTAATAGATAGAACATGTGCCGAAATTCATTTGAATGTGAACGTGATGTTGTGTTTAATTAAACTCGGAAGTGTGAATTTGGGGAGTAAATATGCAGGAAAAGCTGCTGTGGAGGTTTGTGTGTTTTACAGCTACTCTCAGCAGCTTTAGAAAGTTCTTTTTTAGAATTATCAGCACTGTGTTTAGTTTAATGGCTAATTACAGCTTCCTAAGGCTTGAGTAAAAAAGGGAAGAATGCAGTTTGCATGAAAAGCAGCGATTCTCTTTCTATTCCAAAATGGTGAAAAAAGTAGTCAGATGTTCAGATTATAAATTGATTTGTTTTTTCAAATAGTAAATAAATGTTCATTCATCAATATAGAGCAGTAGGTTAACCTTGTGATTTGGCAATATGGACACAAAAAATTAAATTGTGATCTTTTTATTGACACTATTATCAACAGGACCCAATGAATCACTGCATATTATCATCGAGTGATTCATAATTTTTCTTCTTACATACCCCCCCCACCCCCCGTCCCCCGCCAGGACTGTTCATATCATACAATACAGCAAGTTCTGCTCCCATAACAAGTTTTGCATTATGCTGCTTCATTTTTGTGTGTGTTTGGTCATTAATAAAGATAAGACAGCAAACTCAAGATGGTCTAAGAACTTTGCACAGTCCTGTATGTGTAGACCAGTGATCATCAACAAGGAGCCTGCGGGCTACATGCTGCTGCTTTTCTGGAATGTTATCCTCACTCCTCAGTGAAGTCCTTTCTGTTCATGTCTTCGGGAAATCATATACCACCGATCTTTGATGATGCTTTTCTCACAACAGCTTGTGATTTAAAGGGTGAATTAGAGAGAAACATGGCTAGAGAAGAGTATTTATCAAGTGTAATTTTGAATTTGGATATTACCATAGAGGAAGTGAAAGCAGCTGTCGATAAGTTAAAGGGGAGGTAGGCAGCTGGAGTTGAGGAAATTCCAAATGAAGTATTGAAGTCACCACCATTGTTAAATGTGCTTTTTTGTTTGTTTAAATTTTGTTTTCAATACAGAATTATTCCTTCAGCTTGGTACAAATCTATCATCAAGCCCATTTCAAAATTACTTAAAAACGATCCAAGAATACCTCTTAATTACTGATGAATCAGCCTTCTTAGTACAGTCTATAAAGTATACTCTAGTGTTTTGAATGTTAGGTTATCTCAGTATCTAGAGACGGTACCACTAGTTGGAAGATGAGCAGAATGGGTTTAGGAAAATTAGAGCCTGTATTGATCATATTCATTGTATTACACCTATTGTCAGAACAAGAAATTCTCCATATAAATCTACTTTTGTATGTTTTGTTGACTTTCAAAAGGCTTTTGATTGGATTCAAAGAGATTTACCTGCTTTGAAATTTCCAAAAGCAGGTGTAGACGGGAGATTTTACAACACTTTAAAATCAATATATAGTTCTCCTGTATCATGTATAGAAGTAAATCACATGCAGAATCACTGGTTGAGTACTCCCTATGGTGTTAAGTAAGGTGATTTTCTTTTTCAATTTATATTAATGACCTGGCAGGTGATATAAAAGAGTTTAATTTAGGTATTCACTTGGATAATTTGACTTTGGGCATTTTGCTGTATGCTGATGATATTGTTTTACTGGCAGGATCAGAGTCTGATCTGCAAAACATATTAAATTTGTTAGGGACCTGGTGTAATAAATGGAGGCTTTGATTAAATTTAAGTAAAACACAGGTAATCCGTTTTAGAAATAAAGATATTCCAAGAAACAAACAAAACCTGACCCTTGGTTCAATAGGTCTGGAATGTACTTCGGAATATAAATACCGGTACTTGGTTTTTATACTCGGATGAATTTCTGACCTATGAAGCAGGCCTTAAAGTCTTAGCAGATTCAGCAGGGAGAGCACTGGGGTCTGTTGTTAACAAATTAAACATTTGTAAAGATCTTGGGTATTTTACTTACTCACAGCTTTATGATGCATGTGTCTCCCCTATATTAAATTATGCGGCAGGGGTGTGGGGAGTTAAGAATTTTAAAATGTCTGACTCCATACAGAACAGAGCAGCACACAGATTTTTAGGGGTTCACAAGTTTGCCCCAATTCTGGCTGTTCAGGGGGATATGGGTTGGACTCCGGGATCAATTATCAGAAAATGCGAAATGATTAGATTATGGAATTGTGAAAAATGTCAGAACAGGGTAAATAAGAGTTTTTCTTTGGCATAAACTGAATAACTGTGGACTAGCGGTTCATGCCATATTTGAGGAAATTGAGGCACAATATATTTATTGTAATAATTTATTGTACAGTGTGAACACAATTAGAAGAAGGTTCCTCACTTCATTTGTAGAGAAATGGTTGAAAGATATTGCGCTAAAACCCGAATTACGTACTTGTATTCAAATTAAGCACAGTTTTGGAGCTTTATGTTACTGAGAATTTAACGAGGAGTCAAAGATCCTTAGTCACACGGCAGAGATTTGGAATCCTTCCTCTGGCCCTTGAGATGGGTAGATTCAACAATATACAGGAGGAAGATAGATTGTGTGAACTGGGTGAAATTGAAAATGATTCACATTTCCTTAAGTACTGTCTGTATTATGATGAGTTTACAATGTTTATATTTAATGAAACGACTGTCTGTAATCCAGAAATACAAAAACAATCGTAATCAATATACTACACGACACTAACATTTGCATTTTGAATGTATGTCTGGCAAGAGGTCATTCTAGAGGCAGACACTCAAACGTTTTGCTCCATGTGAGGAAATGTCATTGTCTTGCACTTACATAAACCACTATCAACCAGTAAACATTATGTGCTCAGCAGGTCAGTTTAACTGTCAAGACAGTGACTTAAGCCTAATTATCTAATTATCTCCTCACATGTGTTAAACATTTTCTCAACATTTTATCTTTGTTCATCTAAACTGAGGTCACATCGTTAGTCATTTACTGCCACTCATCTTTCAAACAAAATATTTCATTCATTTCATTTCATTTGTTTGTTGTATTCATGATAAAACATGACAGAAAGTCAAGTAGCCAGGCAAATGAAATGGTAAATGATCAAAATATGTACAAAATGCATCTTTCTCTATGTATAGTCTGTGAATGAAAAGGAGCAGCTGGAAGAAGAATCTTCTACAATCTGCCCCTTACTCGGAACTTAGACCCAAAATGTAGATGGTTTGTCAGTCCTAGTTACATAATAGCTCATATCTAAGCAGACAGATTGCATTTGTTGTGACAGTAAAGGGTTATGGGAACTGAAGAGCAGAACTAAGATTTTTTTGTACAGGTATTTGGCATTTTGTTATTCATTCTAATATATAAATAATTCATGTATTTTTCAGTTTTACAAGTTCACTAGGTGTTGGATACCTGATGGTCTGCACTGCAAACTACCCCAATGTCCTGGCCTTCTGCTTCCTGGATGAGCTGCAGAGGGAGTTTATCGTTACCTATGATGCCAAGAGAATCAGCAGTGCTGTGCGGCCTTACTCCTTCATTGAGTTTGGTAAGTTTTCGTGATGGATCCCTGAATAATCATTCCAAACTAGACTGGGGTGTAATGTGTTAGAGAATGTCCTGTTCCCACATTATTGCTGCGTTGGCATCTGCATTTGCATCTTTATCTGCCCTTGTCGTCCTCCATGTTATTAATAACCTTGTTGTTATGCTGACACTCATCCATCAGACACCTTTATCCAGAAAACCAAACAGCGCTACAACAACCCCCGCTCCCTGTCGACCAAGATCAACCTGGCTGACATGCAGACAGAGATCAAGCTGCGACCGCCCTACCAGCTCTCCCTGGAGGACCTGCAGGCTATCAACGGATTGTCCATGCACACACCCTCCAAGTACAAGGGCATAGGTAGGACAAGCCCTGCTACATCTCACACACACACACAGTCTATACCGGCCTCAGCTCACCGTGACAAATTTCCTCTTGTAATAGACTACCTTCTGAGATCAATAAAGTATCATTTCAGCTTATCATACCTTTATTCCCTGGCACTTTTTAATACTGCAGGTAACATAACCAAGGAAAGGAATTTTGTGTGTGAAGAGGTCCCTTAAACAGTAACTACTTGCAGTTAAGGTCAAAATTCATAGTCCCACTGGAGATGAGAAACCTTTTTATAAAGTTCTTTTTATAAAACTTAACAGAGGAAAAAGAAAAGTCATTGTTGAGGATTTCTTTGGTACATTGGTGGACTGAGAAAACTTAAAGTGCCCATGACATGCTTTTCTTTGTTTTCTGACCATGCTGTAAAGGAAAATTCTCATTTTAAACATGCCAGCAGGCAACAACACAAAATCTATAGGTCTCTGCGAAATCCTTTGGTAAAGCAAATCTCACTTCAGAAACGCTCAGTTGCGAGACATTTTTTTACTTCGGCTTACTATTACGTTATAGTGAGCTGGACTTCCCGAGATGGTCATCCTCATTGTAGCAGTGGCTAAAGGCTGGGCTAGCCACTGTAAATGCTGTGCTGTGATCATCACACAGCATTTACATACAAAGTTGTTGGTTACCATCCCACAACTCTATTTTGACCATTTTGGGTGCATTGGCTGGAACTTTGGCCAACCCGTCAGCAGCCCCAGTGCGACAGCCCCGCCCAGCCGTACTTGGAGCGGAGTATACACGGCCCGGCTTCTCAAGTGGGGGTGCACACGGCTCATCAGCCACACAGCTCCGCGCTGTTCAGCTTGGCAGCTGGAGCGAGTTGCACACAGCTCTTCATTCCGAGTGG
The DNA here is from genome assembly GCA_029823295.1 of Pseudamia nigra. NCBI lineage: Eukaryota > Metazoa > Chordata > Actinopteri > Kurtiformes > Apogonidae > Pseudamia > Pseudamia nigra. Next base: position 5,022 of record JAQQAE010012732.1, on the reverse strand, counting down.
GGAAAACATGGCTCCAGCCACACGACTCTGCAACACCGCTAATAATACTAACATTTGTTCACTATAAATTTGTTTCTTGCAGCGTTCAGAAACTTAGTCATAACGGTTTGTATTTGACACCAGCCCCCACTGGACTTCTATTCTTTACTTAAAAAAAAAGAAAAAAAAAAAAGAGCTACATAGCGAAACTAATCCCTTCGCCTGAAAACCCCAAGTAAGGCACTTGTTTCGGGAAGAGGGTTCCGCACTTGTAATCTCGTGTTTTCATTTAGAAATGATTGCAAAACATTTTGAATTATGATGGGTGTAAACCTATTCTAGAGGGACCCAAGATTGAAATTAAATTGCTGCACATGAGCATGTCATGGGCACAAGATTGCTGTGCATAGAAGCCTTGGAGGGGTTCAAATGAATATATGCCTTCAAGCAAATGCCTAAAACATATAACGTGAACTTTTTTTGCTGTCAGACCACACCTGGAGTCCATTAATACAGTATGACACCTTTTATTACATTTTTTGTAAGAAGTAATTTCACCATAGTAAACAGCAAAGAAATAAGTCTGAACATCAGAATAGACACAGTACATGGTCTGTCATCAGTTATACAGCCATTTCAAAACATTTTTTTACATACATTATTTAGAAGTTACTGCATGCTGGCTCATTGCAGACTGTATACATTTGAAACAAAGTTGGGTACAGTCACATGTGCCAGATCTAAAAAGAAACATCAAGGAACCAATGACTCCTGGAGGTCTGTGAAGATTATCGTTGCTGAAATGGCTTCTTCTGGACTTGAAGTTCCAAGCAAGGCACGTGTGAGGGCTCTATTGCAGTGGCCTTCAGGCTTATTGTCTGGTTTACTCTCTGTATAGTCATGAGGTCTTGGCCTCAAATTGTGAAGTGCCTAGAGATAATCGGCAATTATGATTGGCGCTATACAAATAAAGATTGGATTTGATTGAATTGAATTGAATTGAATTGAATTGTATTTGAAGAATGCTCAGAGCTGTACATTGGGGAAACCAAACAACTGCTTCACAGGCGAATGGCCCAACACAGGAGAGCCACATCCTCAGGACAGGACTCCGCAGTCTACCTGTATGTCAAAGACAAGAAGCACTCCTTTGAGGACAAGAATGTTCAGATCTTGGCCAGCAAAGACCGGTGGTTTGAACGTGGAGTGAAAGAAGACATTTTTGTGAATAGGGAACGACCCTCTGAATAGAGGGGGAGGCCTAAGACACCATCTTTCACCCATTTACCACTCTGTGCTAGAATCTTTACCCAGCCAAACTGCAGCAAAATTCCTGGGCCACTCACACTCTCCTCTCTGTCGGCACCCACAGAGTGAAACTGTCAACAACCCCACCCCCACCTCCCTGCTTTGTTCAAGGACAGAGACCCTATCGACTCTATAACGACCTCGGCCTAGGTGAAACTACACCTCTTAGGATGAATGGGTGGAGTCCTGAACCATAGAGTATAAATTCTGGTTGCCTGCATGTGTTTATTTAGAACTGAAGAAGCTTCCTGGATAGGTAGCAAAACGTCTTCAAACAAAATTTCCAGTCCATTCAACAGAAGGAAAACCACAGGCCTTGGATACTATGACCTGGATGACTGAGAATCTTCACAGACTTGTCTGGGTGCAAAAAATATTATATTGAATACAAGGATGATGTGTAGGAAATCTGCTTCCAGTCTAGCTCTGCAGCTTTCAGCACACAATGACCTGAAGGTTAAGTTCACGAAGTGCTTGTTTTGAAGACGAGATCTCATTTCTGTTGAGAATCTATAGGAGGATTAAAGGTTAAGGTCCATATTTGGAAATGTACTTTGGATGAGCTTAAACAATTTGCCAAGGAGTGTTGGGCTAATATCCCTTGAGATCCCCCTTTGAACTTAGGAACTAGAGGAAGTTGCTGTCAGTTGTGAGTGAGAAAGGTCGTGTTATTGACTATTAACTGTCACAGGACTAATATTTCTGGCCTTGTTATGCTTTTTCTTGTTTCAGCTTTAACCTCAGATATGGGCTAGTGGTCATTTTCTTGGAGAAATGTTTTCAGAGTTAGATTGATTCTTTGAAAGACAAAACATAAAATAATTGCAGCATCTACATCAGAATCTTGTGGATATTACAAACTATTTACAAACTCTTCTACAAGGTTGATGATACAGTTTATCCTGTTAATATGTTACTTATCTTAGTGTTGTATTAGTAATGCCATGACACCATAAATGCTTACCTGAACCCCTGGAAGCACTGTTTAGCTGAGCATCAGTACTTCTCACCTTGCTGCAGTGGAGTACAGGTCCCCATGGCCTCACCATTAGGGATTTAACAGAACACACATTTGTCCTACATTGTTCAGTACATAGGTACTGCAGTATGCCAGCACAAGAAAATGTTTTATATAAGTAAGACAATAATCAGCCACTGCTTTCCTTTGCATATTTTGTGACTCTCGTAACAGAATGCACTGACGGTGCAACTGTGCTGAACTGTGATTTTACCTAAGTGTGAATCCTCGTGTCACTGTGTGAGCTCTTGATGTATTTTTGGACAATAGAGGTCAGTTGCTCAGGGGCATGCTTTTTCTTAGGCCTTTCACAGCGCATACTAATTCAAGTGAGTGTGAAGTTAGTTATAGAGCACATTTGGCATAAGCAGGGCTCAGAGATAAAATGATGCTCAGTAGTGTTGTGATATATATTTAGTTTTTGTCTCTATGATTTAATTTGTTTACATCTGCCGCTAAATCATAAAATCTTGACATGCATTCAGCTTGCTACATGCTCAAATTTCACAAAACAGGTTTTTATTTATTTATTTCTTGATATGAGATGATCTTGACAACTTGTTCCATCTTATAGCTTGTTTTTGTAATTGCATTTACATCATTTGTTTTTTGGATCTTATAGGCTGCTTTTAAATAGCTTTTACACCATTTTTATATCTTTGTGTCTTGTAGTGGTGTCATTTGGTTTGCTGTCATTTTCATCTTGTTGCATCTTATACAGCATTTTCATCATGTTTTTATGCTGCTTTTGCATTGTTGTTACCCCTCCCTTTCTAGGCTGAAGGGGTGTTTTGTCATCACCCTTTTGGAAGGTGGATAGCATCAAACTTTGGCTTTTTAGTGCAGTATGAACAGAAGGGCCTAGGGTAGCCAAACTTAGACCAGCGGTGTATCACATCGACACCTTGGTCACGTTTGATAATGGGTGACCTCAACCTTGAAGTAAAAGCATAGACTGTATTTAATAGTGACAAAGTGACCATGATGTCACCTGTTAGTTTCTGAAGGGCTGTTTTGAGGCCAATGGCGTTGTCACTTCCTGGATGACATCTTGGAGCCTAAAACAGGATGCAATGATATTTGGACGAATGATGGCGGAGCTACCGGAGTGTAGCATACCAGGGATCTAATGGGCTAATAGTAGCCGCCAGCTTACTGACACAGTAAAACTTCACCTAGCATTGCCAAACAAAGACATTACGGTGTTGTTAGTATAAACACTTACCCACAACTGCAGTTGAGCACTTCTCAGATAAAACTATGCTCTACTGAATAAATAGAAGATACGAAGGTCTGACTCGGTCCGGCTCTGCTGGCGAGTCGAGATACCAAAGCGACATATCAATCAAATCCAAGCACAGCAGCGATTTGTCGAATTATTTGCCATAATCTCTTAATAACAGAGCAAAAGATTAAAGATGGGCCACCAGATCACTTATTATTATAAAATATTTGAGAGCATGGTGACTCATGACAACAATGTATTCACTTAGTGTTTTCAGAGAGAAGGCCAATGTAACTCTAGAGAGTCAGGGCTTCTTGGAGCCTATTGAATGGGACGCCAGCAGCCAGCAGCAGTGTTCCAACTTTAACGCACTTCCGCATCGGCCTCACTGAACAGACTGGGTCATTACCCATTGGGTAAAAGTCAAAATATCTGCTTTTGTTTTTAGCACACTCTTAAATATTCTTACTCTTAATTGTTTACTACTAGATTTGTTCTGTTTTTTGCTGGTGTTTTCTTCTTTTTTAAGTTTCCAAAAGCCTCTGGTGGACAGGTTGCAAATTTGCATTTTGCTATAACCATATAAGGCAGTGCATCTCGAACCTGCACGTTTAAGTGTAACAGAACCAATGTTACTGTTATGTCCATATTACCTAAACTAACTAAACTAAATGGAGAGGTATAGGGTCCCCAAACTTACAGCAAAGGTGTATGAGGTCAGAACTGATCAGGACACTCAGGGGCATCACTGACAGTTACCAGTATTTTGTTACAGTTTTGTTGTGGCCAGGCCGATTATTGGCGCTGATATTTGGAATTTTGACATATTTGTGTTTTTTTTTTTTTAATCCGATGGGCCGATATCAAGAAATCAATTTTAAAAAGGGTTATTTCGGCTCAGATGCTGCTGCCCCTCTGTCTCTTCTGCCGCTTCTGTCTCCAGCATTAGTCCACCCACGGCGCCATCTGATTGGTTAAGCAAGCCACAGTATGCGGAAGTGGTACATGGTAGAGAGATAAAGTTTTCTCGTGTGGAGAAGCTCCGGAGAGCAAAAACATGTCTAAAGGTAAATGCAGAAAATGCTCCAAAAATTGTAATAAACATCTCAGTGCTCTATGTCTCACAACTACTACTAACGTTACACTGTGCAACAGAATAACGTAAGAGCGGTGTAAACATTAGCGGCAGCTCTGCTAGCTCATAGCACCTCCCCACATGTCTGTGAATTACTTAAAAGAAGGCTGCTAATAATATCGACAAACAATCCATGATTGTAGAAGCCTGTGTGTGTGATTGAGAGAGAGCATTTAAAAAATTCTATTTACTTGTTTTATTGTAGAGAAACCCGCTAAGGTGGAGGCTGATTAGTTTATATCATAACATTAGTTGTCCGGTCTGGCTCTAAACACTCAGAAGACTATGTATTAGCAATGGGGAGAATGTATGTAATGTGGAGAATAGTGTGTGTTTGTGTGAAAGTCACATGAAAAA
>JAQQAE010012731.1:0-13044 GCA_029823295.1 Pseudamia nigra | reverse complement strand
CAAGGCTGCAAAGAGCCACAGTAGGGGGGCTAAAGAGCCGCATGCGGCTCTGGAGCCGTTCGTTGCCGACCCCTGATATAGCTTAACCTTCGAGTCAAAAATAAATGTAGGTTGTAAATGGGCAGTGTTTGTGATATATCTGTTACACTTTTTAAGGTATCAGGCTAAACTGGTCTTAAAAGGAAGAACATAGGAGTTGTTTAAACACGGGGTGGAAAATATGTAGTCAATGTCTTTGGATCCTCCTGGAAATTTGTGCATTTTGTGCAAATGTTTATGAAAATAAATAAATAATGTCATCAAAAATAGAAGAAAACAAGAAGCAAAGATAATCCAAAAAAATGAACAACATAATTACAAAATAAACAGAAATAAATAAAAATAAGCAGAATAATAAAAAATATAAACTTGAACAAAATAATAAACAAATGATAAAAATAAACACAATTAGCAATAAAATTAACAAAAACAAATAAAGCAACTTTCAGAATGAACAAAAATGAGCAATAGACAAGAAAATGAACAAAAGTGCACAATCCAAGAAAAAGTAATTAATAAAATAAGCGAAATAATCAAAAATGAGCAAAGTAAGCAATGTGAACAGAAATAACAAAAATGAACAAAATAAGATACAAAATGAATAATAAATATGAACAAGTGACAAGCAAAATAATCAATAAAATGGAAAAAAAATGTAACAAAACTTACAAATGCGAACAGAATAATCAGAATCAGAATAAGGGAGAAAATAAACAAAATAATTTGAAAAACATTGAACAAAAACAACTTTGTTTATGTAAGCATGCAAACCTTACATGCAGCATTATCTAGAATTAAAAACTGTTTTGTTTATTTTGAACATTTTTGCATGTCATCTTGATTATTCCATTCATGTTTACATATGTTGTGCATATGTTGTTGATCATTTGGTTCATTTTTTATTTGTATTGTTTTGCTCATTTTTTTTTGTTAAATGAGGGGGATAAAAATCTCCCATGAAATTTATATTTGTCCTTAAAAGTCTGCAAATCTGGTGTGAAAACTATTAAGGGGGCACACATTGTGTGTGAAATCGCCACATGACACAATTAACCAACGGGCGTACATTTATTCTGCAGATTACACGTTATTTAAGGCTTTCTACTTGTGTATTGGCCATGTGGGGGCAATGTAGGACACATGTTGCAATCAACGATCACATTTTTTGCCTGTTTGATGGTAGAAGGGTGCCCTGACCTCTTTTCCTGGTTCATGTCGTAAACAGAATCAGTTACCAAAGTAGAAATGTGGGTATTTTAAACATTTTTCCTCTTTTCACAGATCACGGACCAAAGGAAACCTGGGGAAACATTATCAGTCTCTGAAGAAGGGAGACAAGCACAGAGCCATCCTTTAGACTCTTATCACTCCTTCTGCTCGGTTGGGAGGACTGTCTGGAAGTCCAAACCACCTCCACTCCCACCTTAGAGGAATTCAGGAGCTTTTGGGAAGAGCAGCTTTCTGGGGCTTCAGAGGACACCTCCCAAAAAACACCTCCTCCCTCGTTGTTATCAAGAAGGCACCAAAGAGGGTCACGCCAGGTCATCAGACCACACAGGACCAAGAGCAGAGAGACTAGAGCTTACTCTTTCTTTCTCACGCGTTCGAGTCGAAGCTTAACACACCCGCAGCCAAAAACAGGAAGTTAAGCTGACTTTTCAGCAAGAAACAAAAGTGAAGGTTAGGTTGAGAAGGCGAGTTTCCCCTTCGCCGCCAACAGGATACAGTCTGAGACAATTCCACTTGGACTTTTAATGCCCCACACTCTGTGAATGCAGAAACCTGTACTGTATTTGTATATGTGAGCTTCTGTGTATATGAGGTTATTTATTGGTGTTATAACTGAGTGGGGATTATTTGTGCTCTGTCTGTAAATATATGGAAATCAAAGACAGCACAGAAGTGAGTTAAAAAAGAAACAGAAAAACTACCTTCTAGTTGTCAACACTGGTCAAATACATTAAGCTTGGCTGTTCTCTTGCTGTGACAGGATAAGTGGTGCAGAATTGGTGCTTTGGTTGAGCTTCTTTTTCTGTCTCCTTGCTATAAGGACTCAGGCTGAAAGGAGCATCATCATGGACACCGCAATCCGTCCCCATGTCCCCTCAAATGGCTGACTGCACAAAAAGCCAAATCTTGTCCCCTTGAACTAGTAAGGGGTCTCCAGGGCTGAGTAGAGCCACAGCCCCTCTCTATACTGACTCCAGAAAATCGTTCGAATGTCCTGCCTCAGGCGTCAGCCCGTCACCATCCCCATGGACACCGTCAAGATCATCCAGTCGGAGAAGTTCCCCAGAGAGTGCCCTGTGCCCGTCACCCAGCCGCGCTACGCGCCACCCCCCAGAGTGGCGTGGGACGGTGGAGGTGAGGGGGAAATCATTGTCAACCAGGCCTGCAGTGACCTGACCCTGGACATAACCGGGTCTCCGCGGCCTATGATGTCCCCTCCGGCCCCCGTGATGCGAAGGGAGCAGAGCTTCCTGGCGCAACGCAAACCCAGTGCCAATGAAATCTGTTACCATCAGTTCCACTACAAGATGGACGATGTGATAGTCAACCAGTACGTGTTGCGCTCTTCCTCCACCTCTTCCTCCAGTTCCTCCTCTTCCTCATCAGGACCCGTCATGCCCTGTGAGCCCCTGGACTGTCCCACCTGCGGCCACACCTACAACTTCGCCGGGAAGCGTCCACGCATCCTCTCCTGCCTGCACTCGGTGTGTGAGGAGTGCCTGCAGATCCTGTATGAGTCCTGCCCCAAGTACAAGTTCATCTCCTGCCCCACGTGCCGGCGTGAGACGGTGCTGTTCACTGACTATGGCCTGGCTGCCCTGGCCATCAACACCAGCATCCTGAGCCGCCTGCCCTCTGACCCCAACGGGCCCGTGCAGTGGGGCGGGGACGCCGACCGCAGCTGCTACCAGACTGTGCGCCAGTACTGCCAGTCAGCCTGCACCTGCCAGATCGCCAACCCCCTGTCCTCCTGCGGCATCATGTAAAGCAGCCTTTCCCAAACTGGGGGTCACAGCCTAAAATGGGTCGTGGAGACGTTTTCATTGGGTCGCCAAATTTTTTAATTATTATTTCAGTTTATATTTTCCATCGTTTTGTTCATTTTGTCCCTTTTCTGTTAGTTTTGCTTGTAATTTTGCACATTTGTACTCAATGTCTTTATTTTTTGTTACTTTTTATTTATTATGGGAATGTTTCTCCATTTTAATGATGACTGTTTAATTTTGATTCATTTTCTTGACATATTTTGTTCATTTTTGTTAAAGGGTTTAGTTTATTGTTTCATATTTTTTTGATTTAGCATACACTGGCATTCACCTGTTCATTCTTATACATCGTAGTATTTTTTGTTCCATTACTTTACATATCGTTACCAATATACGGATGTTTGACTTTGGGTCCCGAGGCAACAGGCAGGTTTTTTTTGGGTCTTCAGGCAAACAGTTTGGGAATCACTGAGAAGCGGGGACGCTGCAGGCATGAGTCGATGCTGCGCCCTGTTCACTCTATCCATCTATAAGCTGTCCCCTCTCTGCCAACCCCCTCCTCTTCACGTACAGTAAGTAAATCCCTCCACAGATGTTATCTCTAATAGCACAGATGGATGCTGTGTGGGACTAATGGACACTGATGGTTAAATAAACAATAAATAAATGTATTTTATGTATGGACTGAAATCCTATTCACCCTCTCTCGTTTGGTTGGATGTGTTTGTCATTGACATCTCTTTACATGGGAATGCCAGGGGAGGTCTGTCCCCCCAACCTAGGTGAATAAAGATCATATAAACTGTGAAAAGTAACTGTGTGGCCTCAGCTTGTAATGACTAAAGCAGTATATGATTCCCTATTTGGATTATATTTAAGTGAATGCATAATTAAGATATTTTTGTGGCCCTAGCAACTAAACCATAACATTTAAGACAAAATATTTATGGAAAATGTGTAAAACACTTCATGTGTTTTCAGAAATGTCATTGGCTGTTTCCCAAATGACCTACATACTCCTGATTCTGACTGAAAATAGTAAGTAGTATGTAGGTGAGAATCCTGAAAAATCTGCAGATACGCAGATGTGTCGGCTACGGATCCAGTCGTATCTCAGTAGCTGCTCAAGCTGCCTGTGCGATATCTGCTATCCCACAATGCATCATGGTCAGCACATTGTCTTGGATCCAGGGTCGGGGTCCAGATAACATAATGGGTGCATTATTTTTGCCTGCTGGAGTAGTGTGGACCAGAATTCACTATTCACGCACATGAAATATGGAAAAACAGCTGTTGGTAAAATCATCAATGCGCTGCGAGGGAGATGAGTAACTTCACGTGTGAGTATAGAGTTGTTTGGATGTGTCAGGTTTTCATACAGTACATATGATTATTTGCGGCAAAAATACCATTGTTTCATTTTGAAACATGCGTCAGATTGGCAAAAAGGCCAGACCCCTTTTGGGGAAGTAGAGATGTCCCGTGTTCTGACCTTTTTGGCATACCTACCAGCATGGCATACCCTGAGTTAATGCACGTGCATTAAAATTCAAAATACCGCAAAGTAAGCAACATTGCATACTGTATATTGTTTGTGCTATGGTCACGGTTAGGGATTAGGGTCAGGCCGTTTGTGTAGTAATGCGTTTGTGACGCAGGTCGAATGTATTCAAACAAACTCCACAAGTCAGAGGCCAGTACTGACAACTGATCTATGGCTTTTATGTCAGATATGTTTTCTTTTTTCAAACAACACAAGTCAGCTGACAGCTAACTGTTTCTACGCTGAGAAGCTTCACGTCACTGTGTACTACCTTAATGTTCACACACAGCGTACTGCGCTGTAGCATCTAGTAGCAGTATGCAGTATGTACTGCGAAAAAGGCCATTTCAAACACATCCACTGTATGTATGAAAAATGATCTGTTAGGTTAGGTGTTTTGAGCCTGCAGGCCTCCATGTTTCCCACCATAATTAAAGTAATTATACAGTAAGCCTGCACATTTTTTTCTTTTCACTCATTAAATAATCATAGAGCCACTACTGGACGTGAGGAGAAATAGATATGAAGCTTTGATCTAGATACAGTTTCTTCAGCATTTTAATAATTCATCCCCTTTTTTGAATTCTTTTGTGGTGCTCAGGTAAGTGTAACATAAGATAAAACATGGTCATTAATAAAATAAAATTAGGAGATGAATTAAGAAACCATGAACAATTTTGTGGCTACAAAACGACAACATTGTGGTCTTTATACTTTTTCCGCTTCATGTCCGTTAAGGGGCTCCATAAATAACACCTCCCAGAAATCCTTTAATCAGAAATGAAATAATCTGTGAAGTGATTCATTCATTTGCACACCGCAAACATCAATTAACTGAAGTGAGTCAGTACTGGCTCTGATAATCTGTACTCATTTATGTATTCAACCCTTTCACACATGAATTATTAGAAAAACTGAGAATATAACATTTTTATCCTTGTGATACTTCCAAGCAATCTCTAAAATAGTGGTTGAAAATGGTTAAGTTATTAATTTTAATTTAGTTTGTGTGAATAATGTTTGAGTTCCACAAAGGTAAGTTTTGGCTTTTGTTGTTTTTATTCATTATGTAAAATCATTTCCTTGACTGTTATTTTTGTTCATTTTTCTTCTTTTTGTACCTAATTTACTCATTTACTTCATTATTGCATTTTTCCCCCTTTTGTTTCTTTCTTCACAACTTCTTTATTGTTTTGCTCATTCTGATCATTTTTCTTTACTTTTGTCGACTTTTTCCTTCATCTAATTTGTTCATTTTCCTGATTGGTTTGTTCATTTCGGTTTTTTTTTTTTTCATTTTTCTTCTAATTTACCTCACTTTTATTTGCTTCCCTTATTATTTTGTACCTTTGGCTTCCTATGTTGCTTTTTTCCTTGATTATTTTGTTCATTTTAGGTCAAAATACTCACTGACTTATTGGATGTTGCTTTGCTTTTTACCTTAATGTTATATTTACTATAAATTGAATGTCACCTTGTCACTGTCCGTTTGCCTTTGTAGGGCAGTGCAGAGGACACTATGCATGAGGGGGTTAATCAGGTAAATGTACCCAAAACATGATGATTTGATTAATTTTGGGTGGTTTTAAACTGAATACATGGATGGATTTTTGACTGAGGTAAATGAAAATGTTCCCTTTTCTGTAATGAAAACACACTATTCCCCATTATTTATGTTTTTTATTACATGAAGACATGTCAGTTACAAAACAAGACAGAACTGGTCCCTCCTCTGTAGTGAAATGGATTCAAGACATAAAGTGACACTGCTTTATTATGATATTATTTAACATTTATCAAGCGCTATGCTGGATGCGGTATGTGCAGCTTTGACAGGAAAAAGATTACAGATACTGTACAGATTTTGACATTTTCTCATGGAGCATTGCACATTTATGAATTATACATTACATGAAATAAAAATAAGTACACTTATCAAACTCCCCACTGCACTCTGAGAGGAGATGGAGTTTCTCACTATAAATAATCCAGGCCTGTGCACAGTGGATAATAAATAATCCTGGAGGTGTCATTTTGTGACTTTCTGATGAAGAAACAGTGTCCTCCTTTTTACGAAGGCTGCGAGTTCTTTCTCCTCCTGAACAGCTGGCTCAGCCGCCGCCGAGTGAAGCTTCTCTCAGATGACTGCGTCTGTAGGCTTTACAGATAAAAAATTCATCACACGGAGCTGAAAAAAAACCTCAGCAGAAGTCTGGAGGCAGTGTGCAAGCTCAGCACGGAGTGTTCAGGAGGAACAGATGCACAGAGTGAGAATGAGCCTCCACCAAACGCCTCTGCAGCAGTCGAGCAGCACCGTGAGGACACCGTCATGGTGGACAGAGGTAGACATTTCGAGGGGGATGAGGGTATTTGTCCCTCTCAGTATCAGTAACAAGTGCATTTGCCCTCCCAAGGAAAATAGTTTACTGTAAGTTTACATTGTATGCAGCATTTTTGTCACTTAAAGCCCTGCTTCACATAAGTAATGGACGTTTAGTTCTTAGGTTGCTCATTTTCTTGATTATTCTGGTCATTTATCATGATTTTTTGGGGGGATTTTTAGGCATTTTGTAGGTTATTTTATTGGTGTTTGATCATTTTCTTTATTTACCATTTACTTTGTTCATTTTTATGTATTCTTATGAACAACAGCGTATGAAAAATAATATAATTGTTGTTCGTATACATGTTATTATTTTGCATTTAAGTGTAGAAATCATTAAGATGTCATGATATATGGATCAATTTTGTATACAGTAAAACATGTACGTAGCTATTATGTCCATTTATTATGAATCCTTGATCCCATTTTGTTGCTTATGTTTCTCATTTTAGTTCGTGTTGTTTGGTATTTGATTCATTTTCTTCTTTATTTTCTTCAATTTCTTAATTACTTTACTCATTTTTATTCACATATTTTGTTCATTCACTTGTTTATTTTACTCATTTTCAAAAGGGACTAATTCAAGCATTAACAATTCACCAGAAAGAGACGTTTGCAGTTGCAGAGCATGCAGAGATGTCCGACAAAAAAGTCCCCCAGGGATTAATAATAATATTTTTGTTAATTTTTACTATTTTTGTTAACTTTTGCATTTGTTCTGTTCATTTTTGCTCATTTTGTAATTTACATTCAATGCATTGATGTAGTTTTAATTTGTTCATTTTTGATAATTTACGTTTATATTTTTCATATTATTTTGTTCAGTGTTATGCTGTTTTTGACAGTTAGCTTTTAAATTTAGATGCCATGGTAATTTATCATGTATTTTTAAAGACACCAAATATTATTCGGGGTTTGTCTGTTTTCGGTGAATTTTGTTTCATTTTGCGGATTATTTTTTGTTCAGTTGTGGTAATGTTCACTATTCATTCTTGGTCCTTATCTTGTTTTATTTATTTTCTTGATTATATGGATGATAGTCATTCTTTTACATCAACGTGAACAAAGTGAGTTCAGTGTTCACCCTCATACAGTGCTGTCAAAAAGTAATTGTCTTTTGTTTATGTACAATACAGAAATATGTATAAACAAAGTAGACTATTAGACAAGGATAACCAGAGTAAATGTAGATTTTTAATGCACATCATGTGTCAGTTTTTAAAAATCACATGGATGAGAAACAAAGTCAGTGACATCTAATGTCAAAGCCATTTCTAAGGCTTCAGGACTATAGTGACGATAAGATCCAAAAACTAAAGTGGCTCCAAGAAAGCATCAATGACTCATCCAGGAGGTCATAAAAGAACTGTAGATGACCCAGAATACACCAAGTCCACCTCTGAATGGCTAAAAAACAAAATTAACCAGTCTAGTCAACGGACCTTAAACAGGCCATTGATCATGGGAAGTTAATATTATCTGCTAGTTTACTGACGCGGTAAAACTTCACCACGCAGTGTCAAACAAAGTCATATTACATGTTGTTAGTGTAAACCCTTACAGTACCCACAGCTGCAGTCGAGTGTATGTCATGTATAACTATGAACATATTGAATAAATAAAAGATACGAAGGTCCGAATTGGTCTGACTTCACAGGCGAGCTGTTGTTATAGCGACATGTCAAACAAACCCCAGTACGGCAGTGAATTGTTGGATTATTTGCAGTCATATCTTAATAAAAGGAGCAAAAGTTAAAGATGGACCATCACATTACTTATTAGAGGGTCCAAACAAAGTGTTTGAGACCATGATAATCCATGAAAAAAATGTATTTGCTAAGTATTTTCAGATAGAATCACATGTATCTCTATGGGAAAAAAGCTTGTTGGAGCCGGACGATAGGCTCCCTAGTGGCCAAGCGGTGGTATTACAACTTAAACATACTTCCACATTGGCCTCACGGAACAGCCCCAGTCATTGCCCCTTGACTTGGACAGAGTTCCCGTTTCCTCAGCGCATATCTCTCATATGAGATGAATACCGCTGCCCCCTGCAGGTCACTATTAGAATAACTCACCTTTTTGCAAACTCTTCTCTTCTCGAAGGTGCGATTTTTAACCTCCAGTTTTTCGTCAGCGAGTTTGTACCTTTGAACGTCCACTTCTTCTTAAACTCCTGAAACACAGATATATAGTGAGATGATGGAAGGAAATAGGAAAATGAAAGAGATGTGTTGTATTTGAAAGAACATTAGAAGGACAAAAGTGTTAGGCCACACAACTTGGACATCTCTTTATGAATGACTGTCATTTCTGCGCTGTTTCACAGTTTTGATGATAAGACCTAAATCAGTACCGTATTTTCCAGATCACAAGTCGCAGTTTTCTGCATAGTCTGGCTAGAGGAGCGCTTGAAGCGCGCACCCCGAACAAATGCGACCTGTTCTGCAGAGCAACTAATGCACGTTTTTTTCTTCTTTATTATGTATTTTCTGGCTCTTGCGACTAACATTCCGGAGCAACATGTCACCCAGTAAATATGGTAAACATAAATTAATAATGTAACACATAAAATGAACAAACAGAATAAAATAATCTGAAAAATTAAATGCTCTCTGTCTGTCTCAGCTGTGAAAGGAGAATGAAGCTGCATGTGTCACTTTTCAGAAATCTGAACCCTTCAAGACTTAGGTGGAAGGGTTTCTGGGGTGCCTGACTCTCCCATATGTATTTTGCATTTCAAACATAGTCTAGCATGTAGCATCATCAAGTTGAATAGTAAACGTGCCAATTTTTTTTTTTTTTTTTTTTTTTGCACTGTTGAAAAAGAAGAATTTTCTAATGATTTTGCAGAATAACAGCAAACTTGAAAGGTTTTTGACTATACCATGAGCGGCAATTTAGGTCTTGCAGGAAAAACATCCATCCTAACTGGGCTAACTCATCCTCTCAAGCTCTGTTATTGTTTTGCTAGTTTTTTCTTCACTTCAGAATTAGATTCAAGGGGGACTTAATTAATCCCAGTACTGGGAAATTTTTTTGTTACAGCAGGTTACATACAAACACTATTACAATAGTAAGTTTCAAGACACAGCAGAAGCAGAGCTGGTTATGTGTTAATCAACTACCTGTACTACATCACCACAAAAAATAAAGTGACGGTGTCTGGAGAGATTTTGCAGATTAAGTTGTTCCTACAAGTGCAATGTGAATTTCTTGATTATACTCTTCATTTCGGTTCATCATCTTAATTGAGTTCACCTGGTTAATTATATTATCCATTTTTGTACAACCCTGTTTCCAAAAACTTGAGTCTGTGTAACATATCGAAGCAGAATTTAGTTTTTATAAAAAGCACAAAAAAGATACATAGCAAATATGGAAACAAAGTCATCACATTCTGATTTTAGTTACATTTAACAGTGACTGAACTTTTTGGAAGCAGTGTTGTAGTATATTTCTCCTTTTTGTTCATTTTATTTATGATTATTGTTTCGTTTTGTTCACTCATTTGGTCCAGGGGTTCTCAACTGATCTCACCGCATGACCCAAATTCTCAAAATTTTTCAAGTTGAAACCTACTTTTTTGATAAGTGTCATATTTATAGGCTAGTAAACATATAGTATAATTTGATGAAAATATCACACTCAAAACAAAAACAAACACTATGAAGAAAACAGTCAAAAATTAATATGATAAATACCAAAAAGTGAACAAAACAATTGAATAATTGAAACAAAACAAACAAATTTGAATAAAGTAAATAACCTGATGAAAAAAAAATCAACAGAATTTTAAAATAATCAACACAAATTAACATCATACCAGGATCAGGATGCAGACAATGAACGAAATGAAAAAAGTACTAAAAAAAATGAGCAAAATTAATTCCATTCCAACTTTATTTGTAAATAACTACAGCTGCAACAAAGTGATGTACATCAGAGAGGTCAAGTGGCGCAAGACCATCCAGGCATTTAAAAACAAATACAGTTTTTAAATGAACTCTGAAGTGCACAGGCAGCCAGTAGAGTGAGGACGCCTGCTCTCTTTTTTGTACTTCAGTTAATAGGCATGCAGCAGTAAAACAATCAGCAAAATCAACAAACAACCCAGTAAATATATACAAAATGAAAAAAGAAATCAGAAGATGCAATAAAACATATGTTGCCTTTTTTAAACCACTTCACAAACCAGGCAGAATGAGTCTGTGACCCACAGCTGAGAACCCAAAATGTGGAACAGTCCAGATATGATAGTGTACATTGGTAAAGATACGAAACGTTTCCGTAGGTGATGCGGTTACGCGTCCCAATGCTTTTGTCCAGACATGGTGCAGCATATTTTACCTGAGTGTCCTGACGTTGCTCAGCTGTTTCCTGCAGGTCTTCTGTACTGTGATGCTGCCCTCTGGAGTCTGCTCTCAACCTCCCTGCAGCACAAACACTATGTCCATGAACACCTTTTCAATATGCAAATAAATTATTACATACTAAATAAATGTAGAGAATAAATTAAAATAAGATGACTTACTTGAATGCAGTGTTGTAAGATTAGTGTCTGAGGCTGATCTGTGACAAATATGACGATTTGGATATGCCTTACATTGCTGGGATTCACTGGCATTTTGCTCTACGTTTGTATTTTCCAGCTTTTGGGAGTAACAGGGAACCGGTTTGTCTCCGGCATCAATCTGGCAGGTGTTGAAAGACCGATTAATTTTAAAAACATGTCATCAGCAACTTGTCAAGCATGTCATGTTCATAATACGCCATGTTGCAACAGATCCTTATGCAAGTGAGTCATTGTCTTCACCTGATTAACCTGTGACTCCTGAACTTCCTCTAAAGCCTCCATCTCCATCTGCAAAACGCGGTTATGCATCTGTTTCCTGGCGATTTCCTCCAACATCTGACAGACCTGCTCCAGATACCTGAGACCAGGACTCAGCTCTAAGTTCTGTTCTCCACTGAAGTCCTGCACAGATCATTCAACAAAAAATGTGACCTTTTAGTCTTTTTTTTTCCCAATTTGGGACAGTTTCCCAGACCCAGAAGGTCAATTTATAATCTATATGTTCAGTAGAAAGTTGTTGCATTTATAGTGATAGAAGCAAGTTCTTAATTACATAAGAATTAGAAACTAAACAAACAGGTACAGTAATCAATTTCAAACACAATACAAAGTGATTTCAGTGGTTATTTCGGCACCAAACAAAGCAACTAACCACAGCTTCACACCCAGAGAAAACAAACCCGTGGTTGGATGAGTAACTGTGAACATGTTCATTACAGAAAACCCCAAAGAGCTTGTATGTTTTATAAAACATCATCACACTTTTAATCGAAAAGACATTTATTACATATTTATTATTAATCCTGTGTAGAAGTACATCAGTCTACTAACCCCATTTCAAAAAAGGTGAATCACTGTGTAAAATGTAAATAAAAACAGAATGAAATGATTTGCAAAACACCCAACATCCCATATGTAATTGAAAATAGCACAAAGACAACGTATCAAATGTTGAAACAGAGAAATGTCATTGATTTTGGAAATTCATATGGCTATTTTGAATTTGATGCCATCAGCACAAACTAGGTCAAATGCTAAAATGCTCAGGACATGTACGTGAAGGAAAATCTCAGAGATAATGAGGTTAACAGAGAAGAAGAGGGTAACATGACTGTGTATAAAAAGACATCGAGAGTCCCCAGAGGGGTTCAACACTCTGTGGAAGACACTGGCAAATAGTGCAGCAATTTAAGAATAATGAGAAAAATTTTTGTATTCTACAGTTTCTACTATAATTAAAAGATGAAAATAATCTGGACAAAATCCCTGTAGACAAGGGATAAGGTCAAAAAACATTACTTGATGAGTGTGATCTCAGGCCCTCAGATGACACAGAATTAAAAATAGACATGATTCTGTCGTAGGGCTCAGTGATGGGCTCGGTGATGGGCTCGGTGATGGGATCGGTGATGGGCTCGGTGATGGGATCAGTGATGGGCTCGGTGATGGGATCGGTGATGGGCTCGGTGATGGGATCAGTGATGGGCTCGGTGATGGGATCGGTGAT
>JAQQAE010012730.1:2650-13044 GCA_029823295.1 Pseudamia nigra | reverse complement strand
CCCAGCCCACCCCCAATCCATTTTGGCTCCACTCCATTTCTCCAGATTTGGTCACTTCTGGCTCCAGATGGCAACCAGGAAGTCACAAACCAATAGGCCTCAAAGCTGCAGCTCAGAAACCAATTGGTGACATCACATTTAGTGTGCCCACTATTAAGTTATTTCATATTTTTTAAACTAAATATCCTGGGCATTAAACTAGTTAATAATATATTACTGGTTTGTTGTTTATTTTATGTCTAAAAACTAAAGCCAAAAACACAATAAGCTACAGTACATGTACCATTTTCTAAACTAGAACATGAACATTCTGCCGCTTCTATTAGTTGTTGTTATTAAAAAGATGTGTGTTTGTGTGTACATCAGGTTTCACGCCTCCTGGAATGGACAGGTCATCTCCAGACAGCAGTCCAGTACATGGCTTTGTGCGGCAGGCTTCCGTCACCACTGGCTCCAACATCCCAATCATCACAGAACTAGGTAAACCTGTTTCCACCTGCAACACCGCACACTGCATGCCGTCTCCAGTGATTCCAGATCAACTCATCATCCATTTGCAGACATAGCCACACAGAGCTGATGAGAAAGACAACACATCACTCTGCTGCCAAAAGTTCCAACTCATTCACGGTCAAAAGGACTTAGGAATGTTTGGTGTGGAATTTTTGTTTTCACAGTGTCAGTAGCTTTGCCCAACTCAAGCTCAAATTTTCTGTAAATTATCGGATCCTGCTTTTGTGATTTCTTTCACGCTGAGGACACCGTGTTACCAGAGGATGTCAGACAGGCATTTTTAGGTCTATAGTTACACGTCCTGCAATTTGTCCACTAATGCACAAGAACAACAGCTTGATGGGGAGGGTGAGAGAGGGAGAAAAGGGAAGAGAGTGAAAAGGTAGAAAAAAAAACTGCCATGGTTGCAAAATGGGTCCATTTATTAATAACAATGGCAGTGGCTGTATTCCCAATGGTAGTGGGGACTCATGAAACTTTCAGATCTCCGAGGGGCCTACTAAAGCACCAAAGACTGGCTACTCTGTCTCCCCTGACCCAATTAGGGAGCAATGGAGCATGAGGCCAGCTAAGAAAAGGCCAGGAAGAGAAAGGAGCTACCTAATGTTACTTGTAACCGGGCCAGCCATTACCTGCAGAGACGCTCTCCCATTAGTCTGTTGACCGCATATGTAATAATCATCAGAATGCTAACTCCGCTTTCTGTCCAGGCCTCGAACTCACCAGCAAGAATCTTAAGTGTTACACCTCTGCTTGAGACTGAACAAATTTCACAGCCCCAGCTCCACTAGATGTGATAACATTATACTTGAGGAGAGGATGCATGTATCACTTGAACCATACACAGTAATTACATTGTCATATATTCAGTTTACAGCGCCAGGACCAGATTAAGGTCAACATAAAAGCACGCCTCATCTGGGTTGCATGATCAATTTTGTTGCGTGGCGTGTAAAGTAGGTGTATTTATGGATAGGGCTCTTTTGATTGTCTTACCATGGAAGGATGTATTGTTGTGCAGCCCTGTCACAGCTCCGGCTTTGTAACCGCTGTGCACTCTAATCCAGGGTGCTTTACTTTTTTCGGACAGCTGTGAATGTCTCAGAGTTATTCTTGCCTTGACGTGAGTGGTCAGAGACAGCGAAAATGCCTTCATTGCCGTCTTTGAACATGTTTCAATAACGACACCATTTCTCCCCCTCTCTGCACTGTCTCACCGCCATTAGCTAAACCTGGCAAACTACTGCCATTGGTTTCACTCAGTCAGGAAAAAAAAAGTGGAACCAACATACAAATGATAACAGAGCTGGGTAAGCTGAGCCTTTGTCCTCCGCTGCTGTTCATGCCCTCGCTCTGCCACTGCTCCACATCAGCTTGTCTTCATTTATCTGGCTGCAGTCAAGGCCCTCGCTGTTCCCATGGCTTTACTTTGAACACATTGTTATTCTTTGTTCTGGTTGAAATTGACTGTCTTGTTTTAGACCCCGTTTTAATGATTTTTTTTTTTCCTTTTTGCTTTTTTTTTTTTTCTTCCAGTTGCATTTGCAGAGCATCGCTAGGCCTTTGATCATGCTCAGTCTGTCCTTGTGGCTGTTTTCATAGCAACAACACACCCCCTTGCCCCTAAACCTCCTTCTTCCCTCAAACCCCCCCTCTCCCACTCACCACTTCACTCCTTTGGCCTAGGACTGTTTGCATCAGCCCCTTGTCTCTTTGACTGACATTTCTGTTCCACAGCGTGCAGGAAGCCTGGGAAGAAATCAGATTTCAAAAACAAAAAACTCAAGATCAAACCATCTTTTAAGCTGTTTATTTATTTTTTAAATCTATTTTCCAGCCCCTTTTTTATCTCCTCCAGACCATATCTGAAGCACAGATATTTGAAGAGCCAAATAAAAACTTGTGTGATGCTCGCTTTTCAAGTAATGCTGGTTATCAGACCCTTTGACTGCCCACTTCTGTTAGACATGCAGTCTGTGGAAAAAGACAGGCGCTGTGGGGAGTATTATGTAGTTTTACTAAAATTGTGTTTGACTGCCAATTATTCTACAGACATATGAAAATGTTGGGTTCTTTATACTTATCCTGTATCATTCAGCTCATATACCAGAAGTGATTTTTGTTCATGAGAAAAAGTGTGTTGTCTGACATTAATCTGATTTTTCAGGGCACAGGTAAATATAGTACTTGAGATAAATATCTCAAAATATGATGATGTGACAAACACATCCATCAAGAAAAATTGAAAACACAGCATGAATGTTTAAGTGCATGACTTTCTCACTGCTGGCCATTGTTGAAGTCTGTTTTTACCACCAGATGACACATTAAGAAAAGCATTTAAACTGAAGATTAAAGGTCCCATACTGTGAAAATCCATCTTTACTGGGATTCATATAAACTCTGCGATGTAAAATAAAAGCTGCAAAAATATGAACTCACTCAGTGCTGCCTGTCCGTTCTAAATCCACACAACAAAAAACTAGCCATTTTGAATGTTTGTGATTTGTGACATCACAAGTCATAACCAATCATAGTCCATATAAAATTAATTAGTCCCATCCCTTTGAAGCATTAGAATTCTAGATTTTAAAACATCATAAATTCTAAGACATCAAGTTACAACCAATCATATTCAATCTAAAATTAGCCCCGTCTCCCTGAGTTATGATCCCTCAAAACAATCACTGTTTTGTGATTAAAGGTGAGCAGTGATGACACTTCAGTGACAGATTTGTAAACATTTCTTTAGAAAGCCAAATCAACACACATAATTTTTATCAACACCCATATAGATGTATTTAGTAGAAACATATAAGCATTACAGATATAAACTGAAGTCTTAAGGTATGGGACCTTTAATGGGTATAGTCTCTATTCTGGTTACACACTCCTCATAATGGTCACTGTATCTTGACTGAGAATTTGTCTGCTTGTGAAATGCAGTTTGTTTTTCAGACAAATGGTCAAGACACACTGACTTCAGGAGTACAAGCAGCAGATGATCACATTAATGTTTAATAATTTGGGACTTCTACAATGGTTATCCCTGTATGTGCATCATACAAAAAGTTTAATGAATTTATTCTCTTAAAACCATATTTCTTAGGGAGCAAATAGACTGTGCATGCCATGTAATATTCAAAAAGTCAGCCTTAAATTCAAAAAGCAAAATTTTAGTACATGACAATAAGTTTTGTCTTCAATTAGTTAAAAATCATCTTAAAATGTTAATACTCTGTAACAATTACAATTTAAACTATTTTGAGAATACATGAATTAGTGTATTGCAACTGTAAAAATAAATACAACTGTGTAATTTAACTATTGAAATCTAATATAATGTGCATCTCATGTTACATTATATTGCAGACAAAACTGTGACTCAAGACCTACAGTATATACCTGAGAATTTTCTGTTTCATTCCAATCTTACATCCAGATTTTTAAAGATAAAAATAAAGAACAATAACTGCAAAAATATCCCCTATATTTCAGTTTGAACTCTCAGGTGTGTTGCTGTGTGTGTTTGACATCCATCCTCGCAGCTCCTGTCTCTAACTCCGCCGTGTTTCCCTCCCTCAGTGAACGACTCAAACGTTCAGTTCCTGGACCAAGATGATGATGACGACCCAGACACAGAGCTGTACCTCACTCAGCCCTTCGCCTGCGGCACCGCCTTCGCTGTCAGTGTACTCGACTCCCTGATGAGCGCGGTGAGTTCTCGACATACTGTACATTCTCTGTGTTGGAGGGGTTCTCACAGCCGACAGCAGGGTTTTCACTTTATTACAGTATCTCACCTAAAATGTGCGTTTTCCAATTTAGCTCATAAATGTATCTTTCTTTTATTATATTTGCACTTTCAAGTCATTAGGAGTCAAAATTCCTACATAAAACAATCCAAAAAGATGTTGCACTTCACACAAAGCAAATTATATTCCATGGACACTGGGTAACAGTTGCATGTTGTTGCAAGAGAAGAGAAAGAAGTAAGCAACTTAGATTGTGTCATATTTCAAAGATAGACCTGAGAAAACTTTAGAAAAGCCCTACATCGGAGAGAACTCATTTTGTTGTGGAGAACTTATTTTCTGTGTCTGGGGCTATCTCTATACTGTACTGCTTTATTTGGCATTTAAAGAGAATTTGGTGAATTTTGTGGTTTTGGAGCTTGGTAAATGCTCCAGTACTGTCTCTTGTTTGAAAAATTGGGCAACTTTAGCAATAACTTCCACATTTCTGGCATTTGAAGTAGGCAGAAGTTGGTAAATAAAATGGTACATTGATCAGACATGCTGCCAACTGCACTGACATCAAAAGGCAAATTGTTGGCATCACTCCTCATCCTGAGTATTATAAATTCAGCTTTTAGGAGCCTTATTAGATCTTTTAACAAAGTAAGTTCTGAAGGTTAGATTAATGGCAGTGACACAAGCTTGGCTGTAACAAGCCAAAGAAACACTGTTTCATCTTTTGACAATGTCATTGCTGCATCAGAGATAAGCAGAAAGAGAAATAAGAGAAAAAATCCTCCTCCTGTGCGCTTCATTTTTCCATCTCCCTGCTCTCATGACCAACTGTGTGTTTCTCCCTTTGGTGCTGTGATGGCTTAATTCCAGCAGCCCTCTCTGTGAGTGAAGGGTTACAGGGGTGTAGCGAGCCGAGCTGAGCAGGGAGTAGAGCAGGCGTCAGCTGTAGTCTGCTGCTGGTCAGAGGTGAGGCCAGCTAATGGACAGTACTCATCCATCATGAGGCTCCGCAGGCCTGTCAGGGGCCCTGGGAGACGAGCTGCCACTCTGGCTCGGCTGCCGAGTGACATCGGCTGTCTTCACACACGGCAAAAGCAGGTTGTGATCGGCTTGAAGGACAAGAGAACCTGACACCCGCAGAGAGCAGTCAAATCGCTGTTTCAGGAAGGAAAGCTGACATCATACAGTGTTAAAACAGGGTTCACAGTGTTATGTTGAAATGGTGGATCCTACACCTTGTTAATTAGGTGTCTTACCTGATTACTCTTAATGTAAATCAGTCATACTTAAAGCATTTATGTATGGTAAATGGTTAGGATTCACTCAATTTGCAGAAGGGAAAGAAACATTTACTCTTTACCCCTGATTGGTATGAAAGCATAGAAGTTATTCAGTGATAATTTGGATTTCCATCACCTTGCTATTTTTAGTGCTGCAAGTGCCACGAAATCTATGTAAAGCATTAAAAAAAAATGAAACCTGTGGTGGAAAAAGCAAAGTTATTCCACCAAAAAGTGATTTCTGAACATTACTACTGTAAAACATTTATGTTGTTGAATGGTACTGCACTTTACTATGTTCAGGGGCGATAACAGTGCGTTTCTGAGAAATTTCTGCAAATAAATGCAAATGTCAAAGGTGTCGTCAAGCTCATACAGTATGTATAAATACTAAAACTCTAGTTGTGTTTTGATGCTAGCTGGCTCCATTACTAACAGTAGCTAGTGTTGACTGTTGTCACTGTGGAGCAGAAAAGGTAAAGCCGATTCAGATGTATGTGTTTCTATCATTTACACCAAACTCCTATACATGTTAGACCCTAAATTATTTTTGAAAAGACGGGTCTTTTCTCAAACAGTTAGTACTTGAGTGTTTCCAGCAGCCAGAAGGAGTGTTTGGCTTAGTTTCTTCACACTACCTGTCTGTATGATTAAATCCTTGCTGGTTTTAGTGGTTTAATGTTATTTATTAAAACTTCCATACTCTGAAAACACATCCTTATTGGGTTTTAAGGTTTATAGAAACTCTGTACTGCAAAAATGTGAACTTGTTCAGTAATGCCAGTCCTCCATAACAAAATAGCCTTTGGAAAAACAAGCCACTTTGAATTTTTGTAACTTGTGACATCACAGGGTGCACCAGTCATTATCAAACTAAAAAGCATTAGTCCCCCACTATTGAACCAGTACAATTTTTAATATTAAAATGTAAAATTTAGAACACTACAGGTTGGAATCAATCATACGTAAGTTATTAAAGTAGCAATTTTCCTTTTTAGCAAATTGTCCATGAGGAGGTCATTTTTTTGTCTGCAATAGTGCAGCAGTGGTGTTTGAAGTCAGATCACCTTGGGAATGGCTGATGATTTAGCAAATCAGAGCATTTTCTGATAAAAAGTGGGTGGATACAACCTCACAGTGAAATTCTGACCATTTGTGGCAGTTACACGGAGGCCCAGGAAAAAGAAAAATCAAATTAACACAATGCAGATCTAAATGTATGTGTGAAGACATGAGACCTTCAACAAGATACAAAAAATATGGACATTGTTATTGCTTTACCCTGATCGTAGTCTATATTTACACAGATTAAAATTACTAAAAATAAAACACCAAATGAGAAATTCACAAGACAAAATGGGTCTGTCTGAAGAGACAGACAGCAGCTCTCCACTACACAGCAGCTGTGTTTTTCCACATCTGTGCTACTTGTGGCTTAAATGGCATCTGCATCTCTATTCTCCCCAGACATATTTCAATGACAACATCCTAACGCTGATTCGGACGCTGGTCACAGGAGGAGCCACACCGGAGCTGGAGGCTCTGTTGGCAGAGGAGAATGCTCTCCGAGGAGGCTACAGCACACCGCAGACACTGGCCAACAGAGACAGGTGTCGAGTTGCCCAGCTTGCCCTGTATGACGGCCCATTTGCAGACCTGGGGGTAAGTGGATGTTTAAGTAGAGATGACACGTTTTGGCACTACCCAGCAGCACATATCTGGACACCTCTGCTCCTTGTGGCCTTTAATCTAATGTGAAAAAGTGATCACACAAACCTGGTCTTAGTGGGAGAAGATGGTAGAGGGCTTTGAAGAGAATAATTGAAAACAAGCTACAAGTTGGATTTTATTTTGTAACTTGAGAATCGCAGGGTCCCGACCCATGAACGAGTAGAATTGTAAATGTTAACATTTTAATTTTAGCACACCTCCTAAAGCAGCAAATTTAATTCTAATTTCCTATTTTTCCTTAATGAATCACATCATATATTTTTGACAG
Organism: Pseudamia nigra; assembly: GCA_029823295.1. NCBI lineage: Eukaryota > Metazoa > Chordata > Actinopteri > Kurtiformes > Apogonidae > Pseudamia > Pseudamia nigra. The sequence goes on along the minus strand of JAQQAE010012730.1, from coordinate 5,500 downwards.
TTAGTCACATCCGGCATATACAGTATTCTGCAACTTAACAGAGAACCACATTTACTGCAACGGAGATGTATTGTTAGAATTAGAGTTATCTACATTGCAGTATGATCCTGTGCAACTGCAAAAGGCTGCAATTTAAAGGTCAAAAAAGAATTTAAGGGATCTACTTGTCCGTTTTTGTTAATTTTATTGATATTTTCTTGATTATGTCACTAATTTGTGGTTATTTTGTGAATATTGTCTTGCTTATTTGGCAAATACTTGTTCCTTTTTTGAAAGCTTTGTTAATGATTTGGTCATTTTTGCTGATTACTATTGCTCACATTTGCTTGATTGTCATTTTGTTATTATTATTTACTATTATTATTATTTTGTTAATCGATTCTTAATCATTTTGTTCATTATTGATCTAACTACACAAATGGAAAAAAATGCAATAACTTCAGTTCTAATTAGAATGACCTACTGTATTCACTGATGGTTACTCACTAATATTTATTTATTTTTGTATCAGGATGGTGGCTGCTACGGAGATTTATTCTGTAAAGCATTGAAGACGTACAACATGCTGTGTTTTGGAATCTACAGACTAAGAGATGCTCATCTCAGTGCACCGAGCCAGTGTACAAAACGGTACCATTCTGCCCTCTGCTACAGTTACTATTTGTTGTGACATGTTTGACTTTTTTCTATTTTTTGCCTGTATATATCTCAGATTCCCTGTACATTGTTTCCTTCAATTTAATATTTTACACAATCCCTATCGAAATACAAAATCCCATTACTAAGACTGAGTAACATTTGATTAAGTTCATTTGTTAAAGATTTTATTTAATTTTAAAAAGATATTATAATTTTTTATGAGGTGTCAGCTACAAAAACCATAATTAACTACTAGCAAAGGCTTAAATGTGTATTATTTCATGTCTACGATCTTATTTAAGCAACAATAAAGCTTTGTAAATGTCACTCTCTAATATAACAGGTAAGTGTGTTCATTGCCAATATACACATTATAAAAAATGTATGGCGTTTTTATTAAATTTCAGTCTATTAACTGTTAATAAGCTTCTGATAGACCTTGTAATGTATTTTGAATGTAACAATAAATGTTTGTGTTGTTTTTTTAATGTTAATAAGGACCTGTTCTATTAACTAACACCTATCATAAGAACATGTAGTAAAATTAGAGCTGTCAAAATTAACACATTAATCCGGATTAAGCCATTTGCATGATTAATTAGATTAAAAACATTTTAACGCGATTAATGCATTAATGCAATTAAGACGCTTAACGCACATACTCATACTCATACATGAAGGAAAAAGTGATGAAATCTTATGTTACATTTGACCCACCTCACTGTCAGCTTCTTTAGTATTTACTGCTTCAAAGTTAATTTAAATGTCAAAGTATAAGTCTTTAGACATTTTGAAACAAATTACATTAGTTACTGACGGAGGCAGTGAACCAAGTGTAACAAAGCAAAAACATTTCAGCAGAACAGTACAGAGGTTCTGTGAACTTCTACAAAGCAGGTGTAATTTCCTTTAGTTACATAAGTTAAAATAAAAAATAAAAAAAATTAATGTAAAATAAGTAATTTTCGTCGAGTGTCTATATCACCTTCTATCATGAGTGTTTTTGCTCCCACAAAATGAAAAACGAATGGGTTTTAATTGTGATTAATCGAAATTAATCCAGTGACCCTGTGATTAATTTAGATTAATAACAAATGGATATTAATCGTGATTAATATAAGTTAATCCACAGCGAACCTGTAATTAATCAGATTAAAAATTTTAATCGTTTGACAGCCCTAATTAAAATGTCATAAGGTTTTGTTCTTCTTTTCATGATAAACATGGGCTCAGTGTACAAAGGTAAATAATCTCTCACCCTGGCGTCATCTCTGTTTTCTCATCAGATACGTAATCACCAACCCACCGTATGAGTTTGAGCTGGTGCCCACAGACTTGATCTTTTGCCTCATGCAGTTTGACCACAACGCAGGCCAGTCCCGGACAAGCTTGTCCCACTCTTCCCACTCCTCCCATTCCTCCAGCAAAAAGAGCTCGTCTGTTCACTCCATCCCACCCTCGAACCGGCAGAACCGTAGCAGTAAGACCCGAGAAGCCCGCGACAAACAGAAGTAAGCAACAGCCACATGTCATAAGTAGGGTATTTGTAGTCTGCACGTTTGATGTTTTCTACCTGAGTGTGTTTTAACTCTGTTCTGGATGTGTGTGTGTTTGTGTGTGCAAACTGTAGTGAAACGTGTGCTGACAGTATGTTGTACAGTGTGTTGGTGTGATTTGTGCTTGGCGTCCATGGCCAGAGTTTGTGTGTTTCCTTCATAATCATCTGCATGTGGTCTTCACTCTCACATCGCAGCAATCATTACATGACAAACGGATTTGTAAACACACTTTGTTCAATGCTTTTATCTGACAAAGAGTAAAAATCATGAAAACCCACTTATGTAGACGGTTCTGCCCTTGTGGTTGGAAACTTACAGTAGACGCCTCGAACACAACCAAATAAATGAGCTGACATAGTACAACACACATTCACTTTGTTGGTGGTGTACCTGTTGTATGTGTCTTTAATATCTAGTTGTTTGTCTAACTATTGACTAATATCCATGTAGCTGTTGTTGGTATTTGTGCACATTTATTAAACATGATCAGAACAGCGTGATCATGGTTGTAATGTATTGTGATTTATATACTGTAGCTGTATTATAAGGCTCTACAGAACATATTTGGCCACAGCATTACTCATAACATCATCCTTCATTAACAGTGTTGATATTCTGTTATTCATGGTGCATCTGTACAGCTTTACTGCAT
>JAQQAE010012729.1:0-13044 GCA_029823295.1 Pseudamia nigra | reverse complement strand
TTGGTAAAAGGGTTGGGACTGGATAAGTTTTTCACTTTTTCCTAAGCCCTTTTCGAACTTTAAAGAGACTGATTTTTGTTCATGATTTGTATATTCCTTTGTTTGAAAATTTGGTTCCAATAAATAAATTAAAAAAAAGTTCTACTGGGAATAAAATACAAGTCTTTGAGACTTGCAAATCATTGCATTCTGGTTTTATTGACATTTTATTTACATCCCAACTTTTTTGGTATTAGGGTTGTACTTACACTGGCCAGTTTCAAATACATCAACTTCAAAGACTAAACGTTCACTTGCAGCCTTTTATCTCCCGCCCACTCACAGGTGCCACTGTAATCAGATAACCGACATCGTTACCGCTTCGCCTGGTTAGAATGTGACGGTGCTCAGTGTCCATGTGAAACGCGATGCCCTGTGCAGGTCAAACATCAGGATGTTGACCAGTGTGGAGTGAGAATATGTACCGGTCGTCCTCATTTGGCTTCATCCACTGCATTTCCTTCCACGTTCAGTTTGCTTTGTTTTCTTTCATTACGTTTTAATTTTACATCCATCTAAATTCAGCTCTTTAAAAAAACACCGTGTGCAGACTTGACTGGATTCTCCACTGGACAAACCGTCCCTCGTGTAACGTTCTGAGCGTGGAAACATGTTTGCTTCCAGTTAAAGTCATGCCGGGCATCGGCGGTGTTTCCCTTCCACTGTTCGTCCACTGTAAACACAAACAAAGCAGAGAATGTGCCGAACTGTGTTGTCAGCAGCTGGAACGGGAACACGTGGGAATTATTTCCCAGTCAGATCACTTTGAGCGCAGCACAAAAAATGCATCGTTGCAGCGGAGATCAAGTGCAAGATCTGTGCAGAAGGAATTTAGTAATTATTCAATTAAACCTGAATCAATATTAGATGATTCCAAAGTCAAACACATGGCCTTTGGCATTCTTCATCCTTCATTTCACTTGTTTTTATCTGGATCAGTAGGGGTCCAATGTCTGGTATTAATTTATCGGTTTCATATTTTATTCTGTTGAGCAAATAAGGACAGTACAGTTCATGAAGCAGTCACATGAAACTGTTATTTTGTGCCTTCGTCTTGAGTTCATCAAGAAGTTGTTGCCATTTAATTTCATTTTCACTTCTTTTTCTGTGTTCTGGTTATATGTGAATAGGGATGGGAATTGATAAGAATTTACTGCTTAGTGATTAGATTCCTTAACAATTCTGTCATCGATTCTCATTGGTTGAAAAAGAGTACAAAGAGACTTAATACCATTACATTTCATCTTTGTGACATGTTTCAGCTGTGAGATGAGATGACTCTTTTCAACCCCAGGCCAAACAGGGATTAGTTGTTTTGCTAAACTGTTTCTGTTGGGGGTTTGTATTTTTGGTTGAGAATCTTTATCATGTCCATACAGAAAATATATGACTGAAAATAAACTACAATGAATCATATTTGTTAGAGTTACAACATACAACTTTAACATTTTATAACATAAGAGGAATCTTACTGAAAGTCAGGGGCATCGACCGTGGAATAACGGCACAAATCTTTTACCACAAACCTACAGTACCGGTAGTTGCTGCTCAGTGACTTTCATTTACTCTCTAATCAGTCATTCTATTCTATCTGCCTCAGTCAAAGCAGTAGTTAGTGCACAGCGTTATCTGCTGCAGCCTCTGAGTCAGTCCGACTTTGGCAGTCATCATAGTATAGTGAAAGCAAGTTCACACAACCAATCAGACAGCATTAAGTAATGCAGTAACTGAACCTGGACCAGGTAGTGATATTACCTTTTGCGATCGATGCTGCGCTAACATTAGCCATCCTGCTGCTGCCTTGCAGGCTGTCAAATACGTTGCATTTTCTGCTGCATGAGATTGCTGCTGGGTGTATAAAAGTATTTCCTCCTTTATATAAAATGACAGCTTTGCAAGTATTGCAGGAGGCCCTGCTATCATGTTTACGTGTAAAACATAAGTCTTACGAGCACTTCTGCCTGGTGACAAGTTGGATACGTTGTAAACAAACCAGTGCTGTGTGTGACGTTATGATGGGAATGATAATTGTTGATAATGATAATTGTTAAGGCAAGAACTTTAACAATCCCAAGGCACTGATCCACGGGGAGCCAGTTCTCAACAAGAACCTCTTCTCGATTCCCATCCCTAAATGTGAATGCACCAATTTGTGCCTTTTTTGCTTAAAATTATGAAAACATGAACAAAATAATCCAGATAAGTAAGAAAAGTCAGCAAAATAAGAATTAAAATGCACAAAATAAGCAAAAAAAGGGACCAAAAAACATCAAAACTTTTATCTACCAGTCACATATAAAAAATCTGTTTTTTACTATTTGAATAAAAAAACAGAATTAAGATTAATAAGCATTAAATGGAATAGAACCAAATAAGTACTAAATCAACCCCATGAATAAATGAGCCAAACAATCCACAAAGTGAACAAAATTCTCTACAAAAAGAATGAAAAATAACAAAATTACCAAGAAAATGAACTGAACTGACAAAAAACTGAACAAATGATGCCTAAAATGAGCAAAATGCTAAACAAGACAAACAAAAAAATGGTTAAATGTGTAAAACAATGACAAAAAAGCAACTAAAATCAATAAAAGTGAGTAAAATTGAGAAAATGAATAAACAGTGGACAAAAACAAACCTCAAATGTTACACATGATCTAAATGAATAAACTCAACAAATATCGAGGAGTACAAATCCCTCCACCCGTCCCTCCTGAAATCTAAAATCTATACAAAAAAACAAATCAATGTACAGTATTTCTATTATTCTGATGGACAGTTAACACATATGAAAACCATCTAAAAGGAATGAAGGCCTTGAACCTGTGCCATAAACAGAGATGAATTCCTATTGTGCAGTGATGATCTGAACTGGGTGGTAAACAAGCTTCCCTTTGGCTCCGTCTGCTCTAATGAAGGCGGTGGTTGTCAATTATGGTTTGTCTTTATGATGCTAGAGACACAATGTCTATGGCTCTTGCAGGTTTCAGCGGAGCGTTTGATGGATGATTCGTCTCGGTGAGCTTAATTAGATACTGGGAGTCGAAGCAGGAAAAAAAGAAGATATTTAAAACTTCTGCACAAATACAGTGAAGACAAATATATACAGACAGATATTCAGCATGCGTAGGATTAAAAAAAGTAATTGCATGTAATTAAAGTAACTCATGAAGCATTACTGCAGCATCTCCAGTCCGACTTGAGATGTATTTCAGCTTCAATCACAGACTGTATATATTAGTCGACAAAGTGACCACGACGTCACCCATTGGCTGTTTCGAGGCCAATCGGGTTGTCACTTCCTGGACAGCATATTGGAGCCAAAAACAGGATGTAACTATATTTGGACGAACGGCAGCTGGGCTTATGAAGCGTTCATGCCAGGGGACTCATGGGAAGCTAATATTAGCCACTAGCTTACTGATGCGGTAAAACTTCACCACATAGTGTCAAACAAAGTCATATCACAGTGTTGTTAGTGTAAACACTAACCCACAGCTGCAGTCGAGTGTATGTCATGTATAAGTATGAACATATTGAATAAATAGAAGATACGAAGCTCTGAATCGGTCTGACTTCACTAGCGAGCTGTTACCATAACGACATGTCAATCAAACCCCAGCACTGCAGTGATTTGTTGCAATATTGTAATGACAAAGCAAAAAGTTAAAGATGGATCATTATGTTGCTTATTAAAGGGTCCAAATAAAACATTTGAGACCATGATGATCCATGAAAATAATGTATTTGTTTAGTATTTTCAGATAGAAGTCCACTGTATCAGTGGGGAAAAAGCTTCTTGGAGTTGGACGATCGGTCCCCCAGTGGCCAAGCGGTGGTATTACAACTTAAAGTTACTTCCGCATTGGCCTCACTGAACAGCCCCGGTTGTTGCCCCTTGGTCCAAATAAAATGTTTGCGAACATGATGACTCATTAAAAATGTACTCACTCAATATTTTCAGAGAGAATCCATTGTAACTCTATGGGAGTCAGAGCCCACTGAATGGTGCCCCAGTGGCCAACAGTGGTATTACAACTTTCCGCGTTGGCCTAACTGAACAGCCCTGGTCATTGCCCACTGAGTGCAACTCGAGCTGCATTTCCTCTGACAGGCACCAGATGGAGCCATTTTGTCATTTACACTAATTCAAAAAACAGAAACCACCATTAAATTTAGCCAGTATCTGACTGGGCTGCAGCAGCTGGTGACTTGTTGGAGATACAAAAATTGTGAGCAAATACGTGAATTTGCGACAATTTTCACTTGATATCACACTGAATTGCTTTGTCGGACAGATTTGCCACACGAACATTGCGCCTATGTTGCACAAACTCCCGGTTACATTTAAGCCAAAGTGCGCCTAGTGTTTGCATATATTTTGCGCAGATATTGCACATTATGGGCACACGACCGTTATATGTAACATTTGAGAAATTAAACATTACGGAAAGTAAATACAAAATAATAGAGTTTTAAATTTTATTTTGATTTGTATTTCATTGTAGACAACATGAACACAGATATTTCATGTTTTCTGATCAGTTTGGGTCGCTACATGAATGGATTCAGTGCAGCCAGGGGCAATTGAAGCTAAAAATGAGCCAAAAATGTTCTAAAACAAGGTGATTTTAAATATGATTGGGTTCATAAGGAGCATGACAGGAAAGTTCTAGACTGTCAGGAGGAAAGAAGCATCTTGATTTGATCATTTCATACGCAGCAAACTGGTGAAATCTTCAAAAATAAAGTTTCTCAAACAAGAGTGGATGTTCCCAACAGTCAGGTGTGTCATACAGTAATATCACAAATCTGGATACAGATCCCATGTGCTCATAGGTGCAGAATCACACTTTCTATGGAACTGAACTACTTTCATTTTTAATGGAAAATGAAAGCCAGACGTGATGAGGACTGCAGCGCATTGAACTGAACCATAGCATTCTGGGTTTAAATGTATCTCTCTGAACCATATGTGTGGATGTGACGCAAAGATGCACAACCCTAGTGAATGAACAGTTAAATGTAAGTTAAATGTCATATAAATAGATGTGTTATACATCACCTTGTCTGTAAACAATTTCTGCGTTGAGTTTTATTGCCACTGGTGATGAAAACAACAACTACCACAATCCTGTGCTACTTCACAGCATCATCTACCACTGTGCCTTTTATTATTGTTTTAAATGAGAGACCCCGCCTCATTAGAAATGACATAGTGTACATTTAAACTACAGTAATCCTGCACTAGAGTGGGTATAATTTGAACTGGTAGTGTCATTAAACACGGAGCCCCGTTCCAGCCGTAAACGACAAGATGTGACACATCGCAAAACTACACATAATGACACGTTTTAGGCCCGTGAACACGCATGTGCACATGTTCATGCTTTTAACGCCAGCGTGTGCCCGGGGACGGTTACGGTTTCCCGCTGTTTGAGGAGCACGTTGCTGTCTGAAGTTAACGAGGAGTTCCACTTCCGGTTCTTCCAGCTAAACGCTGCCAGAAACCCATCGACGTCTGTAAACCGTCCTCGCGTTCAGGTGCGGATTTACTTGCCATCAGCTCGTGCCTCTGAGCTCATTTATGGCCCAGCTGTACTTCGCACATTTTATCCGTTTGTTGGCAACTGCTTAGACAGAAAACCGGATGCGTCTGCAAAAGCATTTAACCCAAACCCCTCACTATAAAAACATGTTGCTACTTTATGTCTTTGCAAGCGATGGGTATGAAAAATTCTAACCTTTGAAAATCAGAAACACATCTTAAGTCTTTTTTTAAAAAAACTACTTATGATGCCTTTTCACCTTGTCCTTCATTAGTTAAGATAAAGCGTCAGATTTTACAGTTAGGTGGGTATTTAATGACTCTTATGGTCAGGCTCAGATTTTCACAACACCCGGTTCGACATATGAGCTTCGTTTAATTTAGAAAAGGCTTGTAATGTGATACCGTGCGCTTTTCATAAGACATGACGCGAAAGGCACGAGAATTCATGACCTTGACTCTCTCATGCATGAATTATTAAATCCGGTGACATTTTCAGTTGTGTTGCACTTTCCAAAAAAAATAATGTCATCTATTTTGAGCACCGAGGTTGAAAATGTAATAAATTGCGTCAATCAAGGGCATGTTAGTTTAATGGAATACACTCTGAATTATGCTTTAACTACTATTGATAATCTGTAAAAACAAAATTATGAATCAACCATGCTATTTGTTGAGTACTTTATGTACTATAGTGGTGATTTTTCCTGTTTTGGTTCATTATTTCAAAGCATATTGTTGACTGTTCATAATTTTGCATCTAATTTGGTTCATTTGCTTGATTATTTTCTTCTTTTCTGTTCCTTTCTTAGCAACATCTTGATTGTTTGGCTCAGGTTGTTTATTTTTCTTCTTTTTGCTCATTGTTTCCCCCTGACTTTGTTCAATTTTATTGGATTTTTGTACTATTTTGTACCTCTTGCTTCTTATGTTGTTTTTCTCGATTATTTCCTTAATTTTGGGTCAAAATACACTGACTCATTGCATTTTGCTTTCCTTCATGTTTAAAGTGCTATTGATTTCATGTCACCTCGTCACGCGTTAAATGATGGAATGCGTAAAGTATGCAACCAGACAAATGACATGGAGTGCAAAACTAGAGAAAAATGATGTCATGATGTAAGCACAAAATAACCTGAAAAACATGGAAAATGTGTGGTAAATAATTTTGGGTGGTTTAATCCTGTTCTTTATGATCATAATATGACAAATAAAGTCAACCTGGGGGGAAAAAACAATTTCTGTGAAAAATGTCTAAAACAAAGGTCTAGGAAAAGTTAATTCTTGCCACACAGCGACCTGCGTGGCTGAGAGTCAAAACGTGGAAGTGTCTGCAGTACCGTCACTGGCCACTGGGGGTTGAATCCAAAAGTGAGTCAATCCCAGTGAGCAATGACCCGGGCTTCAGTGAAGCTGATGCATTTTTAAGTTGTTATCCCACCGCTTGGCCTCTGGGCAACGGTTCCTTCAGCTCCAACAAGCCTTTTTCCCATGGAGTTTTACCATGTCCGTGAACTAGCGGCTAATATTAGCCTCCCATGAGTCTCCTGGCATGAACACTCAGCTAGCCCCGCTGCAGTTTATCCAAATATGGTTACATCCTGTTTATGGTAGCCAAGAAGTGACACCTGATTGGCCTCAAAACGGCCCTTCAGAAACGAATGGGTGACATCGCGCTCACTTTGTCCATTAATATGTACAGTGTATGGTCAAACCCCATCTAGTCCCATGTGAACATGTCCAGATTTACAGCCTGGTACAAACATCAATTTTGGTCTCCATATATTTTTTTTCCATCTTGGTGAACATTGTAAATCACCCGATTTAAATACTATTATATTTGTGCACAATTAGGGGAATAAGTGCTTTATTTACAGAGGCGTGAAGAGTAAACAGAAGCAATACTCAAGTAAAATTATTGGTACTTTATTATTCTAATGACTCAAGTAGAAGGAGTCGGACCAATCAGAGTTCACAGGGTGTGGATTATGTAAGACACCGGTAGGGATCGCTGTGAGGTGAACCATGCTGAGAGTGGGCGGGGCCTAGGCCTCAGGCTGAGGTGACTGACAGGAGATGTGACATCACATCTGAGGGCATTTTCAGGCTGATTCACCTGACTGGATCAGATAAACTCTGTGCACTGTTTGTCACTGAAACTTGACTTTTCATGATACTGTATGTCAACTTAATTCATAACGTGTCCTTTGCTTGTGAAGACTGAGAGAAATGTCAATATGAAATGTGTTTTTAAAGTGTAGCTGGCAGAAAACTACAATGTCATTGGTGTTGTTTTAATCCCGGTAGAAAAAGAAAACAAGAAAAGACCCAGACAAACTCTTGATCTGCACACTCACCAGTCGACTGTGAATACTTCCAGGGTGTTCAACGTGTCTGAGAGCACACCGACCGGATGCATTATTCATGTTAGATCGTAAAATAATGGATCGTCCTTGGGCATCCCTTCACATCTGCTTGTTATTCCAAAAAGGGTGAGCACCGTATTAAAAATTAACTGCAGCATATGGTCAATGTGTGTTTGCATCTGCATGTGAGCAGGAAGCATCACCATTCCATTAGTCTGATTATACACGAGCCCAAACGGGAGCAGTTTGATGGATTTAACCCTGTCATGCATGAATTATTTAAAAACTGGGGTTATGACTTTTTTAGTCTTACGGTAGTTTCCAAATGATCTTTAAAAAAATAGCACTTGTTTTGAGCAAGGCAGTGGTTGAAAATGGTTAAATTATGTCCATCAGGGCAGCTCTGTTCAGTGAAACACGCTCATAGTTATGCTTTAGTTACTAGCTGATAATGTGTTTTAAAAAGTGCGAATCAGCCACACAATTTGTCAACAAAATTATCCACAAAATATTAAAAAGTCAACAAAATAATCAAAACAAGGAACAAAATTACCAACAAAATGGAAAAAATGAACAAAATAATTGAGGAGATGAACAAAATTGCCAGCAAAGTGAACAAAACTATCAACAAAATTTAAAAAAGTCAACAAAACGAACAAAATTACCAACAAATGGGAAAAATTAAGAAAATAATCAAGAAAATCAACAAAATTGCCAACAAATTGAACAAAATTATGAGGAAAATTTTAAACAATGAACAAAATAATGAACAAAATGATCAACAAAATGGAAAAAAATGAACAAAATAATCAAGAAAATAAATGAGATTGCCAACAAAGTGAACAAAGTTATCAACAAAATTTTAAAAAGTCAACAAAATAATCAACAAAATGAAAAAAATTACCAACAAATTGGAAAAAATTAAGGAAATAATCAAGAAAATCAACAAAATTGCCAACAAATTGAACAAAATTATCAGCAAAATTTTATACAATGAACAAAATAATCAACAAAATCAACTAAATTACCAACAAAATGGAAAAAAATAACAAAATAATCAAGAAAATGAACAAAATTACCAACAAAATGGAAATAAATTAACAAAATAATCAAGATAATGAATGAATTTACCAACAAAGTCAACAAAATTATCAAAAAAATTAAAAAAAAGAACAAAATAATCAAAAAGCGAACAAAACTACCAACAAAATGGAAAAAAATGAACAAAATAATCACGATAATAATGAAGTTACCAACAAAGTCAACAAAATAATCAACAAAATTGTAAAAAATGAACAAAATAATCAAGAAAATGAACAAAATTACCAACAAAATGGAAAAAAATGAAGAAAAAGATCAAGATAATAAATGAAGTTACCAACAAAGTCAACAAAATAATCAACAAAATTTTAAAAAAATGAACAAATTAATCAAGAAAATGAACAACATTATCAACAAAATGAAAAAAATGAAAAAATAAAGCAACAAAATTATGAGCCAAATAAAGAAAAATAACTGACAAAATGATCAAGATGAATAAAATAAGCCTCTATATGAACAAAAATTCCGTTATGTATGCAAGACTCAGATTTCAGGGACCCAAAACCTGCATGTTGACTAAAGTTACAAACCACCAGTAATAAAATACAGAAATTTAAACCGTTTTACAGCGGAGGAAAAATGCACATTTACCGAAACGAATGCTCTAATGAGGAAGAATCGGGGGGGTGGGGTGAGTTTTCAGATAATCACGTATTTTCTTAAAGAGCAGCCCACCGCTCGGGGCCTGTAATGCTCTTACCCTGTGAAATCATGTGTTTTTGGTTTTTGACTGAGCAATAGTTCAGCCACATGAAGAACGCTCGGCGATTTCCCTCCACAATGACTCGCCTCCTCGTGGACCGCCGCAGGCACAGTCATGTAAGCGGCACCATTGTTTCCAGTGTGTATCGTCACCACTGGGGACACGAAGCTACCGACTGTTATGTGAGCTGAAACAATGAATGGAGATGTGTTTTTGAAAGATGGTTCCAATCAGGGAATACATCTGCAGCGAAATGGCCCTGGACCAGACTTCTGGATGTCACTCAGATTTGCATGAGTCATCCTAAACCCAAAGCAATAGCTGTAGCATCACAGAGTGTGGTATAAAACCATTAATGTGGGTTTTTACCGAAGGTGACCCGATGCCATGTTTTCATATCTGATGCAGATGTTCATACCACAAACCTAAACATTTGTCAGCACCAATATCAATCCAAGGCCTGTAGCAGTATTTACACCAGCCACATGCATGAAACATAAAGGGAGTCATCCATCCATCCATCCATCCATCCATCATCTACTGCTTATCAGGGTCACGGGGGCAGCAGCCTGAGCAAAGAAGCCCATACTTCCCTCTCCAGAGCCACCTCCCCCCAGCTCCTCTAGGAGGACCCCCAGGCGTTCTCGGGCCAGCAGAGAGACATAGTCCCTCCAGCGTGTCCTAGGTCTGCCCCAGGGCCTCCTCCCAATTGGAGCTAGTTTTGACAACCAGGGATCGTACCACCCGGGCCTCTGCCTTCGGTTGCCAGGAAAACCACACAGCACCGGACCCCTAAGACCCTTCCTGCAGGTGGTGGGCCCACAGGAAGGCATGGTTCCCTCAACAACGTAGCTCCTAGGCGTAGATTTGAGGGCGGACGGAGGAGTGGGGGGGTTCGTCCCTCACCGTGTTTGTAAAATGTCCCCCTTCCCCCAAAACACATGACTTTAGTTGACGTGTGGCTCCTCTGTCCGATCCAAGTAAAGGCAGTATTGTTCATCGTTGGTGAACTTGATTTTATTCTGTGATTTCTGTTCATTTTTCGACTCAGTTTGATTTCGAAGTCGTTTCGTTCACGTCGACATACGGTTGTGAACGACGGTGTACGCGTCAAAACGAGCGAAGCAAGTTAAAACCAACTGCTTTACTCATTTTAAGTTCATGTTGTAGAACGTTTTCTTCCATTCGTTAATTATTTGTGATTTTCTGGTTTATTTTCCTTCACTTTGTTGCTTATTTTGATTTTATTCTTTGATTGATCCTTTTTTTCTCAATTTCTTGATCGTTTTCTTTTTGTTTGTTTTCAATTTTGTTTGTGTTTCCTTGTTTCTCTGGTTTTTTTTTTTCATTTATTTCACATTTTCCAGGTTAGTTTATTCACTGTTGTATATTGTCTTGATTATTTTCTACATTTTTAGTGGTTCTGTTTATTTACACTAATATTATTAGTTATTTTTCTAATTTCCTATTTATTTTGTTGATTATTTTGTTTGATTTGATTCATTTATGAGACTATATTCTGTGTTATTCCTCATTTCTCTGGTTATTTTACTCATTTTTTCACATTTTCATGTTTGGTTTGTTCGTTGTTATGCACTGTCTTGATTATTTTCTTGATTTTTGTTGATTTTCTTGTGTATTCTGTTCATTTCTACCAATATTCTCCTTCACATTGTTAATACATTTTCTTGATTACTTTGTACCCACAACTGTTCAAACTAAATCTATGCCTTATTTCAATTCATCTCTCTTCATGATTGTAAAGGAGCAGCTAGAAGAATATAATTCTGATCTTTTTATCTGCCCCTCAGCTGAACATAAATAATCTTATTTCCAGCTACACCACTGAAAACTGACACATAAAACTAAAATAACCCATATAAGCATAAATGTCCAATTTTTAGCAAGGTAAAACAAAAGAAAACAAACATCCAGTTACGTTTCAAGTGCATATTATCAGTTTTTTTCTCTTTATACATTTTTAAACTGAAAAGTATTCGTATAACCCTTTAATTTCCTAGTTTTACACCAGCAACAGAAATACTTTTAAAGTGGTCCAAGCAACGTGATGGTTAAAAATCAAATCTCCTGTGAGTTTTAACCACAAACAGCCGTATGTTCTCTGGAAATGCTTTGTTTTTGGCTTTGAACATTAATAATTTCTCCAGTTCAATTATCTCTTTAAGTTTCCGTAACCCTGACTTAATCAATAATCGGTTGGTATGTTATTCTAAATTCTACTTTCAGTTTTTACCTTAGTCACCTGCCTCCTTCAATGTTTTATTTTTATTATCATTACCCTGCATGCTTCGAAGCGGCAAGCAGGGTATTGTTGTCGCCCCGTGTGTGCACTTGTCCACAGGGTAACTGGAGAACGCCTGTACAGATGTTGACCACGCGTTGTGGGAATATTACTCGGGCGTATATATCTCGATGTGATTCACTTCTGGGGCGTATCGGTCATGGTCACACAGATTTCTGATCATATCTTGACAACCATCCATGCTACAGAAGTGATTTTGGTCTCGAAATAACCAGAATATTATGAAGTCATGCTGAAGTCATAATATGACTTCACATCCATAATAATTTTTTGATGATATCCCAGAAACCAAAGGCACTATGGAACTAATCTTAGCCACAAAACAACTGGGAAATTATTCGATATCATCTGGTTTAAGTAAAAGTATGATAGAGACTAAATGAAGTCGTAAAATGACTTCAGATGTGGCTCATTCATCCAGTCTCTCTTTGTGCGGCGTATGCATCCGCCCTCTGATGCTTTTTTTTCTACTGATCATTTCCAACAGTGTACATTAACACAGTAGAAATCCAAACAGTGAAATAACATCAATGGGTGATGTCGTAAGAAAGGGTTAAACAACCCGAGACGTGTTTTATATTGTATATTGTCCAGAGAAGTCACATGTAGCTTTGATGACAGCTTCGTCTCATCAGATTCACCAGGTTTTCAGTTTTCACAGGTGTATCTTGTCTCTGTATGTTCACTATATGGTGTCGGGCAGCAGTGCCACAGACTTCCCTCTCCCCGGCTACATCATGCAGCTCCTCTGGGGGGACCCCGAGGCGGCCCCAGGCCAGCCGAGAGACACAGTCCCTCCAGCGTGTCCTTCCACGTCTGTTGCTCTGCTGCACAGCAAGAGCAAGTGCCATAAGAAAAAACAATAACATAAGAGCAGCAGAGGGAATTACCGTATTTTCCGCACTATAAGGCGCACCTAAACGCCGTCTATTTTGTCCAAATATGACACTGCGCCTTATAA
>JAQQAE010012728.1:0-13044 GCA_029823295.1 Pseudamia nigra | reverse complement strand
TTGGGAACACTGCACATTATATTTTACATCAAAACATGAAGAAAAAAAGTATCAATATTTTAATTACTTTACAGAAAGGAAGGAAGGAAAAAATGATGGTGGGCTGTTCAAAAAATAGCAGTGTCTGCATTTTTCATTACAAACTCAAATATTTACTCAATAAACTGAAATAAATGTTAAGATTTAGCATTCCTGTGCATCACTAAACTAATATTTAGTTATACAACCACTGTTTTTGAGAACTGCTTCACATCTGTGCTGCATGGACTCGACCAACTTCTGGCACCTGTGAACAGGTTTTTCCAGCCCAGGATGATTTGACAACCTTCCACACTTCCTCTGCATTTCCTGGTTTTGCCTCAGAAACAGCATTTTTTGATGACATCACCCCACAAGTTTTCTATTGGATGAAGGTCCGGGGATTGGGCTGGACGCTCCACAACCTTAATTTTGCTGGTCTGGAACCAAGATGCTGCTGCTTACTGGTGTGTTTGGGGTCGTTGTCTTGTTGAAACACCCATTTCAAGGGCATTTCCTTTTCAGCATAAGGTAGCATGACCTCTTCCAAGTATTTTGATATAAGCAAATTGATCTATGATCCCTGATATGCAATAAATAGGCCCAACACCATAGTAAGAGAAACAGCCCCATATCATGATACTGCCACCACTATGCTTCATGGTCTTCAGAGTGGACTGCGACTTGAATTCAGTGTTTGAGGGTCGTTTGACAAACTGTCTGCGGTCCTTGGACCCAAAAAGAACAATCTTTGTTTCATCAGTCCACAAAATGTTTCTCCATTTCTCTTTAGGCCAGTCGGTTTGTTCTTTGGCTACTAATTGTCACAGTCCTCACAGGTAACTTCAGACCATCTCTGATCTCACTGGAGCTGAACATTGGCTGAGTCTTTGTCATTCTGGCTGTTGTTCGATCGATTCGAATGGTCGTCTTCTGTTTTCTTCCACGTCTCTATGGTTTTCTTTCCATTTTAAAGCATTGCAGATAATTTCAGCTGAGCAGCCTATCATTTTCTGCACTTCTTTATATGTTTTCCCCTCCAATCAACGTTTTAATTAAAGCGCGCTGTTCTTCTGAACAGTGTCTGGCACGACCCATCTTTGTCAGGTTTTCATCCTTAAATAAAGGCCACCTGAATGACACCTGTTTCTTCACATAATCAATGACCTCACTGATTGAATCCACACTGTTATTCAATTACACAGACTCAGGAGCATGTCATGCATATTATGAATGTTGGGTCTGTTGGTTTCTCTGACTCTACTAGACCTACTGGTAACTTATTTGCCATGTAATAATATGATTTATGCCAAAGACAGTGATTGATCTGGTTAGTCATGTTGGACTAATATTACTTTGAACACAAATGTACAGGGAATGCTTGTCACATGTGACTAAAGTTTTCACTGATAGCATTTCGTAGGCTTCATGCAAGAAATGTAGATATTTATCAGTCAGTGTCTCAGATGTTTTCTTTTATCTTCCAGCCTGGGTTTTCCCAAATTTGGTAGAGCAGTGGTGCGTGTGAGGAGGCTGGCAGCTCAGCTCAGCAGAGCATCCATGGCTACAAACCGTGATGGCTCCAGTTCATCCCCTGCAGCCAACGGAGAGACTCCCTCCGCAGCTATTCTCATTATTGGAGATGAGATACTCAAGGTAATGATAGATATTTTAGCTCGTATGACTTTCAACATAGCTGTATTTGTGATTGACGGTGTATCCCAAAGAATCCTTGAAAGTTTGATGATGAGAATGTCAAAAATCCAGATTGTTTTTGAATAATACATCAAAAATAAATCTCTGACTTTGAAATAAGATATTAACATATACTCATAGTATGATCTAATTCATTGGTATGCTTCATCTTACTGATTCTCAGCGAACTCCAGGATCCACATGTCATGATAAAGAGAAATCGTGTGATAGTTATTTGATGTGGCAGCAGTGCCTCGTTTTTAAAATTAGTTTACCATTTCTTGTCTTGACATGATCATGATTTAAACATAAGGTCCTTGATTTTGTCCAATGTCACGCATCAACCCTACAGTGTGCTTGTGGTCAAATCATGAATTCTGTAACGGAAGACCTTATTGCTGAGTCCGTCAGTGTGACATCCAAGTGAGCATAGGAATAGGGATTGAACATCACTGCATATTTCTTTTTTATCTCTTGTCTCTCAGGGTCATACAATGGACACCAACAGTGCCTTTCTGACTCGAGCACTCAGAAAGCTTGGAGTGTCTGTGAAGCGCATAACTGTCATACCAGATGACCAGGAGGTCATTGCCAAGGAGGTGGCCCTCCTTTCACCTCAGTACACACACCTCATCACCTCAGGGGGCATCGGCCCCACTCATGATGATGTCACATTTGAAAGCGTTGCCTTGGCTTTCCAAGAGGATCTATATCCACACCCTGAGCTCAGCAAGCTGGTGGAAGAATTCTTTGGGCTGGTGGATAAAAATAGTGCTGCTATGAAGCTGGCAATGGTGCCTCGTTCAGCCAAACTCAACTATGGAACTGATCCTCAGACTGGAAAAGCTCTCCGCTATCCACTGGTGAGTGAACTCAAGACAGTGGTGTTGTTTTTGTCACATGCCATGGATAAAAAAAAATGGAATCATAACGCACTAGTACCCTCCACCAGCTACTCAACAGAGTACAGTCTTCATTAAATATGGCATACCAGTTACATTTAGAGTTACCTTGTGTTTCATCACCTTCTGGCCCTAAATTAAAAGAGAAAAGACTATATTAAATGATAAAAAAGCAAAGGAGGAGTAAAAACAGCCATGCAATTATATGTGTGTGTATCTGTGGTTTTAAAACTTGCTCGTAATGTTTCCCCTTATAGAACTATGACTTGTTTTCCGGGTTACGGTTAGTGCTGGCTTAGGGTTGGGGTTAAGCATTTACTTTTGACGGTTGATGGCTACGGAATCAGCTATGTCCTCAAAACACATGGACATGAAACATGTCATTGTGGTACAGCATGGGGATTTTTAATACTGGAAAGTTTCAAAATGTCATATTACACATTTATATGCGTGCTAGCAACTATGTGGCATCAGCCATTTCATAATGCATTTTCCAAGGCCTTGCCTGACCTACTCCATTAAATCCTACAATGAAATACATGCCTTTTTGAAATTTCATGAGCAGCTACTTTAATAATCAGCACTATATCAAATTACATACGGTAGTGCATTAATATGCTTCTAAACAGTTTGATCCTACTTAATCTTATGCAGCAAACTCGGTTATTATGAAAGAAATAACACACAACATATGCATGCTGTTTAAGATCGTTCACATTAAATGGAGTTGTATGGCACGTCAAGGTCAAAATTATTAGCCTCATTATATTCAGATTTTTTTTCCTCAGCTGCTGTTTAATACGGTACTAGATTTTTAAAAGAACATTTCAAAGCATGCTGCTTTCATTTAGAGAGTAAGTTATTTTTTATTTGCAAACAAGAACAGTGTAAGTTTAGGAGAAGAAAAGCTATTAGGGTCAATCTGTCCTCTCAGGAAAAGCTGAACTTTTTATTCAGGAATAGCACAAACCACCAGTCTCTCAGTGAGAAATGGTCTGAGTGTGTGAACTTAAGCTAAAACTGAACGTTTGTCCAATAGTCACGTCAAAAACGGACACAAGGCAACACTTGTAAAAGCAAAAGGAATGAGTTTAGATTGGAGAAGAAATGTTGATGGACACGAATCAGGAGAAGGACATGCAAAGTTCTCAACGTGTCTAAGTGTCCACGACTGGAGTGAGAAGCATGGGGAACATTTTGAAATGAATCAGATTTTCATAGGGGACTAACAATTTTAACCAGAATGGTACCATATCATCAAGTATCAGCTATGGGTGAAAATATTGTCCTGGTAAATGTTTTGTCTACTTTTTCAAGGTGAGTGTGCATAACGTGTACATCTTTCCTGGGATTCCGTCTCTGATGGAGAAGGCCTTCAACGGGCTGGAGCATCTTTTTGCTGGTTCAGGGACCAATTTTCATACCCGAGAGGTAAAACACAACCACACCACACAATTTATTGTCTTCTCGGGGCAATGGTTTTGGCTTTGTCCGAACATTTGAAAAGGAGTATGAAGGAACAAAATAATCAAGAAAATGCATAAACATAAACAAAATAATCAAGTCAATGTGCAAAGTGTACAAATTGATCAAGGAAGTGAACAAAATAAACAAACTAATCAAGAGAATGTGAAAACAAACATACAAAATAGTCAAGAAAATGAGGAACGTTGAGTAAAATAATCAGGAAAGTGAACAAAAATGATCAAGAAAACAATAAAATGAGCAAAAAATAAGCGGTAAAATGAACAACAATATACCACTAATCAAGAAATACAAACAAAAATGAAGAAAATAAGCCACGAAATGAATAAAATAATCAAGACAAACAAGCGAATGGAACAGAATCAGTGACAAAATGATATTAAAATGAACACTGGCTGAGAATTTTCCAATTCAAATGAATGAAATGTACTAAAAATCTACATAAATGAACAGAATCATCTAAAAACAGATGAAACTAACCCATCAGTGCACAAAATTGCCATTGCTGATAGAAAGCAGAGATTTAGAGACGAAAGTCTGCTTATCATAGTGTTTTATTTGGGTGGGGGGGGCACATGCACATTGTGCTGATATCAATGGGGACAAATTCCCCTTCCCCATGACATCCACACCTCTGAAATCTCTATTAAAAAATGAATACGTTTAATCTTTCATTACAGTATATCACAGCAGTAATCAAATTTGCAGAGTGCAATGTTAATGTCTAATTTGATTTGTACCATCTTCTCCAATTCTATAATTATTAAAATAAACAAGCTCTACATACAAATTGACACAGAATAGCATTGTTATGCATTTACATCGGTAAACCAATAGGAATGTGTTAGGATTGAAGTGTGCTGTGTTTGTTTTAGGTGTTTGTAGATGCAGATGAAGCAGCGCTCGCCCCCGTACTGACCAAACTGCAGGCTGGTTGGGGTCGGAGGGTGGCTCTCGGCTCCTACCCTGACTGGCTGAGCAACTACCACAGAGTCCGGCTGGTCCTGGACTCAAATAGCCAGGAGGAGGTGGACAAAGCTCGGGCGCAGCTGCTTGATGAGCTGCCTAAGGGTAGCGCCGTGCCCTTAGTCACTGACCCCGTGTCGATTGCTACTGCTGAGGTGTACACACTGGCCAACAGCGGTGAGGGGGGGGGGACTCGGGGCACGGATGATTGTTAAAGTCTGACAACTTAATATAAAGTGAATATTGCAAGGAACTCTTTTACTTCACACAAGCACTGGGACCAATAAAGCAAGTAAAAAGATTCAGGCAATTATAACTGTAAAATCGTAGTGGATTATAAAAAGAATATAACTGGCATGAGACTGACTGTGCATTAATATCTAAGACATGACAAAGCGGATATTTTACCCCGAATTTGACAGAAATGAGGCATTATTTAAAATCGTGCCAAAATGTTACTGGAATCCTTGTAAAACGTCTTGCTGCTCTGCATTTCATTCCTCACAGGCACAGCTTTAGGTGAGAAAGTCACATCTGCGCTGAAAACTATAGAGGCTGCACTGGATCAGTATTCAACAGGGGAAATTTGCGTTGGCTTCAATGGAGGCAAAGACTGCACAGCGCTGCTCCATCTCTACTATGCAGCACTGAAACGGTAACAGGAACAGGGGGAGAGAAGGCAATTAGAACGTTTGTTAAAGATCGGTGGATATAACAATTAAGTATGGAAGGAAAAAAAAAAGAACTGGAGAGCAGGCAGGATTGGATGAAGAACTGTGCTGTTTTTGATTTTCTTGGCCCGACTGAATCAGATACTGGACCATGCGATATAGAGCTGTACTTTACTCCTTTTTTCAAATGCTGTATTTCTCTCTCCTATCTCTCAGGCGATATCCAGATGGTAAAGACAAGGTAAAAGCTCTGTATATCCGCATTGTCTCCCCGTTCCCAGAAATGGAAAGATTCCTCCAGGATACTATAAAGAGGTGAGTCATCAGTCTGTCCTATGTGTTTCAGTACAGCATATCCTTGATTGATTTGTACTACCAGTCAAAAGTTCTCCCTCAGTGTTTATTTTTGTTATTTTCTACATTGCACATTAACACTGAAGACATCCAAACAGTGAAAAAAACATTAATTGAATCACGTAGCGAACAAAAAAGTGTTACGCAACCCAGAAAATGTTTTATATTTTAGATTGTCCAAAGTAGACGCGTTGAGCTTTAATAACAGCTTTGTACAGTCATTGCAATCTGTCATTAAATTCAGAGGGTTTGAAATCACAGGTGGGTTAATTTGTCATTTCTTGTCTTCTTAATGTGCTTGAGATCATCTGGTGCAGAAGAAGGGTGGGTATAGAATCTATAGCCCTGTTAGTGCTACTCCGATTACTGTACAGTCCACATTATGGGAAGAAACACGCAGTTAAAGGTCCAGTCAACGATGTTGGGAATTTAGGTCTTAGTTCATGGCTTGTCACGCTCCATGGTACATGTTTGGACAGGTGACATTTCAGTTAACACGGCTTACAGTCTCACACATGCACACGCTCATGCGCTGGCACAGAACTGAAAGCAGTCGTAGCGGTAGTTGGCAACTGTAGCTCATCTAACCACAGGGTGACTGAGGAGAGACAGCCTGCATTTCAGACTCCTCAACATCTGGTACAGGTATGAAAAGAACAGACGTGCTAGCTTGACAACTGTGAGGTTATCTTCTGGGTTGACTGGCGGGTCGCCTGGTTAATCATTTACTGTGTATCAGTCCACCATGAATGAAAGGTTGCGAGGTAGTTTCCCACCATCGTGGACTGGACCTGGAAGTAAAGAGAAAAGACAGTCCATCATAACTTTAAGAATTTGAAAAGCCAAGTGCAGTCACACAAACCATCAAACACTGAGGTGCTGGAAATGGTTGGTTTCTGAGGCTGGTAATTCGAATAAACATCCTGGGATGGTCCTTAGACAGCTAGTCTCATCAATGTTTGATGGTTTTGGCATGAATCTACCTTCTGAATCTGATGAGAGACTGCAAAGCTCCCATCAAAAGGTTTTGGACAAAGTAAAATATAAAACATTTTTTTATTTACTGCATTCCGTAAGTGTTCCTTCATAGTTTGGCTATATTCAGTACTAATGATGAAAATAAAACGATGAAATAGAAGATGTCACGCTTCTAATAGGCCTGTCATGATTACGGTCTTTGTTACTCGTTGCATGGAAACGGACAGCCAATTAACAAATCAGCCAGTACGTCGGCATTGTTTGAAAAGTGTTGCATCAAAGGGTTGCAATACAACCTCTGCTGTCTCCCTCCTCTGTGTGTGTGTGTGTGTGTGTTTTGTGTGAGAGAAACTACCCTTGTCCTGCCCCTCCTCCCTGTCAGTCACAGAAGAGGAGCGGGAGCTGCAGCTCAAACCGTAACACGCTCTCAGCAAAGTTTTTTTGTCATGTAAATACTGCTGAGTGTGTCATTGTTGAGGTTATGTATCGTGGTCAGGAAAATGATTCATTGATCGTTCGGTAGGGTGATCAACTGACTATCTCACCGGGTTTAGTGTCCAAACTTTTGAATGGTAGTGTATTTGTGGCAGATTCACTACGTATTGTCTCGCTAATGTATTTGACACAATAGGCATTAAACGGTCTATTAAATGTCTGATATTAAGAGAAGAGAGGAAAACGCTGCTCTTACTCATGCGTGCTGAATGATGAATCGCACTTGATCATAAATGAAGTTGTAGTGAAATTGATGTAGTGCTGGAGTGGAGTGTCATTACGGGGGAATCCAAATCCCAGGAGGCACGAACAGTTACTGAAAGTGAAATGAAATGATCTGACATGAAAATATGAGCAGAAAATCACACTGGCGAGGCAGAGTGCTCTGTGATGACAAGTGGAGGAGGACAGGACGAGGTGGTGATTTCGCAAATAGACCAAAGGATTCAAGACATAATTGGAGAGGTAGCACTGACAGGTGTCCACTCAGACGCTTTACCTGACAGCGATGCAGATACAGATGCGGCAATTTCTGAAGCCCCTGACACACACACACACACACATGCGGTGTCATCTAAAGATCTAATTGGGATTGATGCACCAGCAGTGTTTCTTAGCCCAGTTATCTTTTAATTGTATTTTCTGTGTATTTGTTTAAAATTCGACAATGCACTTTAATAAACATTTTTACAGGCTGATTTTCATTTGTAGACCCATGGTACTGTACGTTGATGTGAAGAATAAGGAAATGGAAATCCATCCATAAAAACATACATGCAAGACGCATCATAAGCCAGTCATACACATCGGCAAATGGACAGTTAGTAAAAATGGTCATGTACATGAGCACAGATAAATGCAGTAGCAGCAGATATTTGCACACAGTGGTCTATAACACCACCAGTAGCAGTACAAACAGTTTTTACCTCTGCCAAGGAGGTTACGTTTTTGTCAGGACTGGTTTATTCATTTATTTATTTCATTTATCTGTTTATTCACAGTGAAACTCGAAAGGTTCAGAATGAATATGGATGAAATTTTCAGAAAGGTCAAAAATGTCACAAACACCAGTCGATTAGATTCCAGGAGTGATCTGAATCACTGTCTAAATGCAGAAGATTAAAAAAAAAAATTCTTCACCATTGCGAGATAGGACCAAATTCAACATTTGTCCTTGTAACGTCACAAATAACACCCAAAAAATTTAGGCAAAAAACACAGGATAACATCATAATACTAGATTCTATCAAACCACAAAGTTTGATCCAGATATGGACAGTATTCCAGATTTAGTGATGCAGAATGCTTGGAGGGGATGAGGAAAATAGCTACTGTAAGGTAGCAAATAAAGTTATGGACATGTAACTCACACCAAATTGTAGTGGGAAGTCTGCTGATTCGGTAATGTGTCCAACAATATATTATACGGTAATCAAATAACTATTGAATTAATAATGACATGTACTGTATGTGATTCTAAATGCTAATGGTAGGCTTTCATGATCAAAGAATCCAATAATGAGAGTCAAATAAATTTAAGAATATCACTTTTAGGTACGATAACATTATGGGGGAAATGAGCATCTTTTATATGCTAATTTTCATCTGTAGTCCCATGGCATGTTGAATAAGAAGAGGGAAGAATCAGGAAATGGAAAGACATGCAGCATAAATACAGTCACATTGTAAACCAGTCACAAACAAAATGCATAAGCACAGATAAAAGCAATAGCATCAGACATTTGCACAATGACACAACAGCCCATAACACAAGTACAAGCAGAAACAATTATTAACTCTAAGTAGGCCGTATGGTATGAACGGTTGTTTCAGTAGAACAGCTCGTCAGTGCAGGTTTAATTGTGCTGTTTTACTCATTTAAAGTTAAGTCTTGAGTGACATGACATGACAGGACAGAACAGTGTTCCAACAGGGTGACGCCTGATTGGACAAAACGGCTCTTCTTAAATGGAATGACACAGTCTCGTTGGCTTTTGGTTCTAGTGCCTGCAGTTTCTTTTAGATGAATATATTCTTGTAATGTAGGTGGAGCCAAACCATATTTAGCAATACAATCATTCTAATTATATATATATTCGTGCATGTTTGCTTGTGTTGGGCAAATAATTTGTGTACTGTGAAAACAAAATTGAACACTTTTGAGTCCAATAAATCAGTAGGAGATATTAAGTTAAGAAAAAAATATGAATACACAGACAAACACAATAAGGCCCAGTGAATTGTTTGCTATCACTGCGTTTGTTTTTATCTGTAGTTGTCATCTGAACTGTGAGGAAGTTCAGCATGGCATGCTATTATTTGTTTAATATTTCTATTCTTCTCATAGATACGACCTGGAGCTGTTCTCCGTGGAGGGCAGTATCCGTCAAGCGCTGAGCGACGTCCAGGAGAGGAGACCGGAGCTGAGAGCCGTCCTGATGGGGACCCGGAGGAGTGACCCCTACTCGCATACGCTCACGCCCATGTGTCGCACTGACCCCGGCTGGCCCGATTACATAAGAGTCAACCCACTGCTCGTAAGGCTCACACACACACAGACAGGACTTAAAGCCTGGTTTACACTTTTAGGTTTCTGCAACATGGATCGAATAGACTTGTTTAAACATGTTAAGGGTGTGCGATGATAAAACTAACTGAATCTCAGGCCACAACACAAGTCATAGTGCAAGACTTGCCATTATTACCTGTCGTCTGCCAGTGTTGTGTGGTTACGAACATGGAATACAGTCTGAAATTTGGTGTGGAGAAGAATATAGGCCTGATCATGACTCAGGTACTGCAAACATAAACATACCTGTCATGCTGATCATAGCGTTATTTACGGTCGTCCTGAATTTTGACCCTGCTGTCCTACGTCCCAGTGGCTGCCTCTGAACATCGGATCACCATTTTTCAAGCCACAACAAAAGATATGGCAATGTTGTCTCATCTTTAATTTGGGGCAAACTGAAATCCCACAGAGTAGAGCAGGCATAAGACTACATACACACTCATTTAGTCAAATTTTCAGAAATCCTGTCGGCACATTCTAACACATCTGAAGCGCATACTGCACGAGGAAGTTTCACGCAGGTTCACAAATGACTCAACGACAGTACCTGCTTGCCTGCTTTGAATGCAGTCAGTGGTTTCATGATAGAACGTAGAATTCAATGAAAAAGACGACAGAGCAAGTCTTTGTAGCAGCCTCTTTTTAAAACATCTAAAAATTCAGTCATCTAATTCAGCTGTGAGTTAAAAATAGTCATCTAATTAAAGTGAATGGCATTCTTATAGTGACTATAAATTACACTCAAGGGTTTTCATAACACAACGCTTTTATTTTTGTCCCAATTTTGGAAGAGCTTTTCTCAATTAATAGAACGAGTTGTACAAATACATTTATAGTTGACTTCATCATAATTCCCAATGTGGGTTTTCGGGCTCATTCACATTGACACTGTTTGGTCTGTTTTAAACTATCCCTGGTCTGTAGGGCTGGGCGATATAGCCTAAATATAAAATCTCCGATTGTTTTACAAAAATTTGATTTTTTTTTTCCAGTTGTTTTTCCTACTTTTTAAAGAAAACAACAAAAGTCACAGAGATGATGGAGCAAGGCAACTTCAGCAAAATACTTGCGGCTACCTGGGCTGTGGCTCGTGGATAAACCCAGTCTTTTCCACTGTACGTATGAGGACCGTATCTTTAGTGATGTGCAAAGCGACCACTTTGGTGATCGCTTTCCATCGTGTCCCTTTCTTCTCACACGTGGCACCTTGGGTAAATGATTCCACCGCAGAAAGCTACTTTTTAGCGGGAGTTTGTTGGTTGTAGTTGTCTTGTTTCCCTTGTAAAGAGCGGCATTTCTCCCACTCGGCTGGATGCCTCTGTTTTAGATGCTGGAATAAGTTCCTTGTGCTGCTGCCTTTTTGTTGCAATGGGCTTTAGGAAAACTTTGCCATAGCTGTCGCCGACAGACCAAGCCAATTTGTCAATTCAAATTGGCTTGGTTTGATTCAAAGCCAATTCTAAACCACTGATTCAATT
The DNA here is from genome assembly GCA_029823295.1 of Pseudamia nigra. Classification (NCBI taxonomy): domain Eukaryota; kingdom Metazoa; phylum Chordata; class Actinopteri; order Kurtiformes; family Apogonidae; genus Pseudamia; species Pseudamia nigra. Next base: position 1,430 of record JAQQAE010012728.1, on the reverse strand, counting down.
CAATTCTATTCAGTTTTATTTGTATAGCGCCAATCATAATCGCCAGTTATCTCTAGGCGCTTTGCTGATGATACTATTTTTTTAGGAACAAAACTTCTCGCTGTCGTTAGTGATAGCCATGTTGTTGAAATTTAAATGAATCAATAAAATTGATATATCGCGCAGGCCTACTGGTCCACTTCAACGAATAGTATGGTTCGTTTGGAGTGGTGTGACTGCTCATCTGCACTCTGGTGCAGACCAAACCATCAATCTCCAGTCCGCTGGAGAGGTAGGGTTCTCGGTTCACTTGCAAGTGAACGCTAGTGCGGTTTGCTTACAGCATGAATGCAAATGGACTATCCAGTGCACCACAGAGGGGTGAAATAGAGCGCATTGCAATTATTTATGAGTAATGTGATCATTCTCTCTTACGTGTAACTTGGGGACATATATGTGATCTTAAAACTTGTAAATCCTTGCAATGCCTCGCTCGGCATCTATGTAAATGCAGCGGCACGTTGTAGTTTCTCGCTCTCAGCGGCAAGCTATTCAACATGTTGCTCTGTACATGGGATGAATGCACCTGTACGGAAGAAGATGGCAAACAAAAGCGAGAGAATACGTGCTGCTGTGTTTATACAGAGCAACATGCTGGATAGCTCGCTGCCTCCACTGCTGCTCGTACTGGCAGCTTCTTTTGAAAAACATTAGGTCTGAACAACAAAGTAGAACGTGAAACCTCAAGGCTGCGAAAATTGGGTGTTGCTTCCTCGATGTTTGGTATTTTTCTTCCTTGTGCTTTTTTTCTTTCTTGGACAGTGGTTGTGTCAGGCAATACCATCCCACATGAGCAGTTGTAACTGTATAATGTTGAACAGGAGGTTTGTTCCGCTTGAGTACCGTGAACCCAAACCAAATGAAAGTGTGACATTTCTCAGCATTCCCCACCCAATTGAACCAAGTCCCCCAGACTGTCCTGGTGTGAATGAACCCTTGGTCAAACCTGGATTATTGTTGGAAGTAGTCCTGTATCTCAGAACACCCAAAACGCCTACTCCTCTGTTAAACACACCCAACCCTATAAAAGGTACTACAGCTTTGCAGAAATGGAGGGTGGACCACCAGACAAATTGCCAGAGCAGTAGATGTCCATTACTCGACAATAGTGCGGTTGCACCAGCATTATTTAGCCAGAGCTGCAGCAGCAGACCAACCAGAACGTGGTGGACCAGGAGCCATATATTCACCTCTTACATCTCAGAATCAGGTTCTGACCCACCTCCGGTACAGCAGCAGAGACACATGCGATAGACCAGGACATGCACCATATTTACCATATCATACATATGGTGCTTAAATTTATTTTTTCACTTTTTTTATTCAACCTTTATTTAACCAGGAAAGATCCCGTTGAGATTAAAAACCTCTTTTCCAAGGGAGTCCTGGCC
>JAQQAE010012727.1:0-13045 GCA_029823295.1 Pseudamia nigra | reverse complement strand
CAGCACAGCAGTGATTTGTTGGATTATTTGCTGTAATATCTTAATCACAGAGCAAAAAGTTAAAGATGGACCACCACGTTACTTAGTACAGGGTCCATATAAAACCATTGAGACCATAATGACCCATGAAAAAAATGTATTCACTTAGTATTTTTGTATACAAGTCCAATGTATCTCTATGGGAAAAAAGCTTCTTGGAGTCAGACGAACGGTTTCCCAGCGGCCAAGCGGTGGGATTACAACGTAAAGTTACTTCCGCGTCGGCCTCACCGAACAGCCCCGGTCGTTGCCCACTGAGTATAACCTTTAAACCCTCTGGACTGTGCAAATTATCTCCATTGATTAACTGGAAATCACTGCTTTGCTTTGTTGATAAATCCACAAATGAGCAGAAAAATAAAAAATAAGCCACAGAGTCAGTAAACTTGTGTGTGTGTCGTATTACGACTTGATGACATATGTACAAGACAGAACCATACTCACACCAGCAGGGAACTCAGCAGGGGAAATATCATGCTTCAGCACAGTATGGCCATCTGAGACTAGTGTGAGTGTGCCCTTATTGAGACTATGATGAGTCATGAAAAAAAAAAATGAACTCAGCATTTTTAGATAAGCCCAGGGTAATTCTAAGGGAGCCAGGCAGAGGTCTCCTTTCAGAGCCATGGCTTTTGTCCATTGGTTAATTCAAAGATTGTTTGACTAATTTATTTTAGGAACAGCCCTCTGGTCTTATCCCTGGAAGGAGTCCAGACCAGCGAGCTGACCTCCACAAGAGGCAGGTGGTCCAGAAGGCGACGTCTCTCTTACCTAGATAATCTTCTTTTTAGAGTTTCATCTTCTTCCTTCAGGCCAACAGTATAAAGTGCCTGTGGTGAAGATGAAAAGAGATACAGTACATTTTCTCTTGTTCCTGCTGCTATTTGTCTGTTTAATGGTACATGTACTTCATTTGATTCATTGCTGCTCTTTGCACTTTGGCATTGTATTTTGTATTAACTTTTTCTGTATTTATGTTGTAAATGTATGTGAGGTCTTTTATTTTATGTATTTTTCTATCTGTTGCTGCAAACCAGTGTCCCTGTGAGGATTAATAAGATACCACTAAATTACATACAGTATAAAGCGTCATTGTTTCTTGGTTTTGCTTTTTTGCAGTGCGGACCAGTTCGACTATATGTGATCTCAACCAATAAAGTCGAAGTAGTTTTTCTTTCAAATTTGATACTAATTACTATTTCTCCTTATACTGTATTAGTGAACATAATGGGTTTCTTTATGAGAAGTTTGCAACAATTACTTCAAAAGTAGCTGTCATATTAACAGATGTGTGGAGGCAGAGATCATGTTTGTAGTTAATAGTCCTGGTTTACTATGTTTACATGGTTCCTCATCATAGCTGATCATTCACTGGCGGTTTGCTCTGGACACAGTCTGCAGTGTATGCAAACATCCAACTCTGTGTGCTTTTCTGTGTAGGCAAAGGCTTTTCCACACACATACTAGTTGTTTTTTCCTCAGAGCTTCACCATGTCGGTCGGCCATCAGAGCAGAGTGGCGGTGTCTGAGGTGTGTGGCTTTAACCACCATGTCGCTGCCTGGAGGGCTGCGCCGTCTGTTGTTCACCTCTGTACACATTGGCCAACGAAAACATACATGTGACCCCTCTTCTTATTGATTTATTGTGAAGGAAACATTGTCATGTAGATGTAAATACATGTGCATATTTTCACTTGTAGCTTTCTGGAGAAAAATAAGGCCCTTGAACCTTTTTGTTTTCATAGCACAACAATATCAGATACCAAAATCCGCCTCACGTTCTGAGCATGAATATAGTCTTTAAGGATGCTGCCTTTATTTGTGAATCAACTAGAGATAGTTTCGGATGATGATTAATGTTATATAAATTCATTTGAATTGAACTGCAGTGAATTAACATTAAGAAGTCAAAGTCGACTTTGTCAGTTCTGCCATACGTACAGGAAATAAACAGAGTTAAAATATTACTTAGCCTTAAGCCACAGTATACAAGATGAGACATAACGAATAACACATAAAAGACAAATATACAAGGCATGGTCAAATATTACATATGTACATCATGGGGTTAAAAATCTATATATATATATTAATGGTGTTCTATATACATTACATAACATGCTTTACATCTAGTTTATATTAAATGCTTTGTATATTGTTAAAAAGAGTGTTTGGTTTTAATAAAAATGCAATATAAAGCTGTTATAAATTCCGGGACAATATGACATTATAATTAGTTGATCGTGACAGAGAGATACATCTTGGACTGTTTTGATTTATATTTTTAACAATGACATTTTAATTATTCTTATCCTGGTTGGGAGAATTATTACACAAATGTTTTACTGGCCCACAAAATATAGGCATTTTACATGGTTCTTCCTGAAAGTACAAGCACACATTGTCAGCTGTTGTGTCTTTTAAGCCCTGATCAACATTTGGGATTTTTGACATTTGTCTTTTATCATCATCATGTTGAAGAATATATTCATATGTAATGGATGTTTGATAATTGAATGAAGTTGTGCTGTTACATGTAAGTGGTTACCCTGAGGTCAACAAGAGAGTTGTTTTAACCTCAGACAAGTGGATTTTGTGAGATGCAAGGAAGTCAAAGTAGCAAATACAAGATATTTCACTTGCATCCTCTCTTCTCTTCTCCTCTCCTCTTCGTCTTCTTCGACTCAGTAAACACATTGAAGAGCAAACGTTTTTAACTTGAAGTGTTAGCGCCAGAGCTCTTCTGCTAACTGACCCAGGCCTGTGAAGAGCTGCACATAACAGGCATCCACATTGGCTTTTGTGTGCAGGAGGGTCTTTACATAACCCACATAACCAAGCACATTGTCTAGCAACCAGCGGGCTACTGAAGGGCCTTGTAAATGGAGGAGGGGGTCTGCTTGAGTGGAGGCCTGTAGTCAGGTTGAGAGGCTAGTGAGGCTAGGCTACGTCTAGTTTCGGAGCGTGATTATGAATAAGGGGGAAACTGATGCAATGAGTTCCATTTGCAGAGAAGGTGCACACACACAAAAAGTTTTAGAAGAGCTCGGTAAGAATTTATTGGTTATTACTTTTAGAGTGATTTAAAAGATGCATTGATTTGATTTTAATTTGATTTGATTTAATTTGGTTTAGTAACAAAATGCAGTTGAGCATCTGCTTTTTGCATTCATGAATAATAAATGTCTAATGGACAAATACACAGACAATGTGTAACCATGGCAAAAAAATGTGGTAAAACATTGACTTTATTGGGTACACATGTTCATCTACTTGTTAACACAAACAGTTAATCATCCAATCACATGGCAGCAACTTAATGCATTTACTCATGTAGACAAGGCCGAGACGACTTGCTGAAGTTCAAACCGAGCGTCAGAATGAGAAAGAACCGTGATTTAAGTGACTTTGAGTCGTAGTCTGTGTATATATAACTAGACATCATATATGTATATATGACCGTGACATCACCCATTAGTTTCTGAAGGGCTGTTTTGAGGCCAATCAGGTTGTCACTTCCTGGATGACACATTGGAGCCAAAAACAAGATGTAACCATATTTGGACGAACGGCAGTGGGGCTTATAAAGCGTTCATGCCAGGGGACTCGTGGGAAGGTAATATTAGCCGCTAGCTTACTGATGTGGTAAAACTTCACCACAGAGTGTCAAACAAAGTCATATTACATGTTGTTAGTGAATAAATAGAAAATATGAAGGTCTGAATCGGTCCGACTTCACGAGCAGGCTGTTGCTATAGCGACATGTCAATCAAACCCCAGCACGGCAGTGATTTGTTGGATTATTTGCAGTTACTGTATAATTCTAATGACTCAAGTAGAAGTACTCGTAAAGATTACCAGATAATAGTCTCATGTACTGCATATGAATAGGCATATTAAATGCTGTCAAATAAAACTTAAGATGAGCTTGATATTTGTTTATTGCAAGATTTAGTTTTTATTTTATTCCACGTTAGGCTTATTTGCTTCATTATTTTGGTCATTTTTGATCATTTATGTTGTTTGTTTTTGTTTATTTATTTTGTTGACCTTGATGGATGGATGGATGGTTAGTTTTTTGTTAGTTTACTTGAGCATTTTGTCCAATGTATTCATTTGGTCGCTCATTTTGTTACCTACATAAATGTAGCTCAGAGAGTAAAAAGTACTTTCAGAAGTATATAGTTTGAAAAATGTACTTGAGTGCTACCCATCTCTGCATTTAATATGTACAAATCTGTCTTTTACATGTCTTTTTGCATCTTTTATGTCATTTTGTGTCTTTCTCATCACTTTTGCCTCTTTGTGTCTTTTGTTTTCAGCATCTTTTTGCACATTTTATGTTTTATGTCATTTTGGTTGTTTTTTAGAATGTTTTCGTATTTTTACACCTTCTATGATGTCGTGTCTTTTCCATCGCTTTTGGCATTTTGCATGTTTTATGCTGTTTTGCATGTTGTAGTCATGATTCAAAGTCAACTTTCACTCAGGACCAAACTCAGCCTTTAAACATGAGTAAACAAATGATTTGACATTTAGATACACGTATTCTTTATGAGCTGAGCTGATGCATGCCAATTGTACCGGGAAAAAAATTCCACCGGCTTCGGCAGTGCAGTCATTAAAATATCTGAATCTGAACTCGATGTAAAATGCTCTTATTTTCACCGTTGTGAGTCATTTCTCAGTTACAGTAACACCCCTCGCTCCGCTCCGTCGGCCATTCCTCCACAAAGCTCGGCCTTCTTCACCTCGTCCCTGACGTCTGGGTCTGAGCCAGAATTCCCTCGGACCTGCCCAGGATGTTGAGGTATATTTTTCCTCCCTGCTCCTGACGATTCGTTTTTTCAAGATGTTTTCCTTTGGCAGAGGAGAAATGTTTGCATATCTCTCTGGTTGCAGCGTCTGGATCACACCCTGAGATCTCCAATAAATGCTGTGTGAGGTCATTTTTGAAAAGATTCAAACTAAACGTTCTTTTTTTTTTTTTAGAGGAGGGTGGTGCTCAGGTACATGTACTCCTTTGCATGTACTTGAGTAATTTTTTATCAAATAGACGTACAGAATACTTTTTTCTCTTACTCAGTTAGACTTATGATGAAATCCATGTACTTCTTCTTAGTTACATTTGGCCACACCTCAGTCAGTAGGGGGAAAAAAGGTTGGAATTTTATTAAATAAAAAATGAACAAAATAGTAAAAAAAAAATAATAATAATAAAAAGTGAATAAACTGAGCAACAAAATGTACAAATCCGAAAAATGATTATAACGAATAAACTGGGCAAAAGATGTATAAATAATTCACCAAATTAACAAAACTGCACAGAATTGTCAAGTATAAATTTCACAAAATAAGCAACAAAATGAGCAAAAAAACCCCCATAATAATCAATTAAAAAATGAATGAAATAACCAGCAAAACTGAACAAGAACAATTGCAATAAGCAACAAAATGAGCAAACACAATCAACAAAGTGAACAACAAACAAAAATAGGCAACAAAATGAGTGAAAGTGAAGAAAAGAAACATAAAACTGAACACAAGTCATCAAAATAAGTGATAAAATTAGCAAAATGATCATGGAACTTAACAAAAATGAAATAGGCTACATATATATGCTATAATAAATTCTACTTAAGTTGTTGAAGCTGTTTACTACTTGAGGAATGTCATTTTATGAGATACTCTTTAAGTACGTATTAGAGTACTTGTACTTGAGTACTGCTTCTGTTTACTCAACACTGAGGATTTTATAATATTCATATTCTTATCAGGGCTATGTTATTGTTCAAGACCAAATATTTGAAATTAAACTTGAAAAACATGATAAGTACCGGCATCTACTGATATGAAGATGCATATTGAGAGAACGAGAATTATCATAATATCACCCAGCTCTATCTATGAAAACGTCATATCAATCGGTGGATCCCTTCGGGTCACTCTATGAAACCAGTGCCATTTCCACATTGAAATTTTTAACATGTTTACAAAGAGCAAACTTTTTTTTAAGAAATCCACAATATGAAAGACATGTTAAAACTTCAAGAAAACATATTTTCTCACCTCAGGCATAAAACACTTATGAATATTACCTGTTTTTTGGTCAAGAATGTGACGAGGCGGTACGTGACTGGGTTGTACGTGACGGGGTGGTATGTGACGGGGCGGTATGTGACGGGGCAGTAAATGTTAACCTAAAATGGTTGCCAGTTCACTGTGTGATTGGCTAGCTGACTTAGCATATACGTTTTCACTTTGAAACAATTTTTTTTTGCATTAATAGTTGTTTTTTGAATAAAAAACATTTTTCCTGATTTATTTTTTATGTCACGGGCTGGTTAGTTTGAGCCTGACGGACGCTGTTCAACGTCCAAAAACAATAAATAAACAGTGTGAAATAATATGGGAACCTACCTGTTTTTGAACCAGGCTTCTCCAGAGTCTCAGATGACATCACTTCCTGTTTGTCATGGCATTTACAGTGACAGTACATGTTTATAGACAGAAAAAGTAAGTGTGTGAGGGACACACGCAAACTTCTTTTTTTTTTTTTTTTTTACCAGAAATAATGTCTTTGTTTTGAATAAATATAGGTTATGGTATCATATACTAATTTAAAATGATTAAAGCTTGTATATTCTTCTTTTAGAATAGCATAGTCTCATATATTATGTGATTAAGAACACATATTATCAGCTTTTAACTTGGAAAATACAATTTGACACATTTTTATGCCTTATGTCATCAATTGTGGACTCAAATGGCACCCGCTTCGTAGAATGGCCCTTTTACGTTCTGTTTTACATTGTCATCATCTCTTGGGAAGCCTTGAAGTGTCCCCTTAACAGGGTTCCTAGTCATTCTCTCTGAGCGCTACCTGTGATTTCTACACAGACTCATTATCAGCTCCACATGTCACCTCGATCACATGATAATGAGCCATTTATCACGGACACTGAAGACCGCTGTCGTTCTTTACAGCTTCTTGCCAGGACGGAGGACGCTTTTACTGCTGCTCCTCAGATACCACTATTGTCTCCCAATCCACAAAGACAAGGTGTCCCTGATGGTCTCTGATGATGGCCCCTGCCAGGGTCCCTGGACGGCCCCCGACTTACCCACTGAAGGTTTCTCGCTATTGTCACCCAGCTGTAATCAGAGGCCAGAGTGAGGAGGAGGAGGAGGAGGGGGCTGCATGGGTGCTTTGAAAAGATGTGTGAAATAGGAGTATGGGTATTAAGGGTCTTGGCTCAGCTGGGGGTCTATTGTGTTGGAAGCGGAGCCCCCTACTGGCATCCATGATCTCCTCCATTGACACATGGTTCGGCTGCTGCTCCCGGTGGCTCTTTTTTTTAACCACTGCTTCTTCTTTCTGTTTGCTCCTCTCACTTTCTGGTTACTGGGGTCTTTTTCCCCTCCCCCCGCATCAGGTCCTCTTCTCAGAGTCTGAAATGTTGTCCTGCCCATCTAGGGTTAAGTGAAGTTGTACAAATGGAAAACTGACTCTGAATGAGCACTGTATATATCGTTTTAAGACTTTTGATTGAATTTTCTGACTCATCCAACTCTCATTTTCTGTCACTTTTAATCACGTCCAACTAGCCACTAAAGATAATAACTGTAAGAATGGTTAAACTTATATTTATCTGTGTAATTACATCATATATATATATATATATATGTATCAGCGTCACAAACTGATGAAATACTATAATTTTACTGGATGGAAAAAATAAGCACTAAATCAACAAAAATGGGGAAAAATAAGGAATGAAATGAACAAAAATGGACATGTAGTGGTAAACAAAAAAAAAACAAATGAAATAATCAATAAAATGAATGAAAGGGTAAATGTTTAACAAAAAAGTCAACAAACTTATGAAGAAAATTACCGAAGTTACCTCAAAATGAAAAGAATGAACAAACAAATATGGAAAATGGATCAGAATTACAGGAAACAGAGAATTAACAAAAGTAGACAGTGATGAAAAACATGTAAGAAAAAAAATGTACAAAATTATTAACAGACTAATCAAGAAAATGAATAAAATAGCCGCTGTGGGAACAACATGTTCAACAAAATGGGCTAAAAATGTTTATTTTTAAAATAGCCAAAACAATTTCCACAAGCAATATGAGAAAGGAAAAAAACCCAACAACAAAAAAATATTTTTTTTAAAAATGACTGAACTGCCAAGAAAATGAACAAAAACTAACTAATGGTATGTAGGGACCATAACATCTAGTCCTATAAAGAAGTCTTATCTGGAAAATGGAGAAAAAGTTTAAGACAAAACTAACCAAATGATTTATAAATATGAACAATGAACAAATAATGAAAATATTAATACAGAAGTGAATAACAATATAGCTACAAAGTGAACGAGAAAGAAAAGTGGTCATAATTTAAGAAAAAAATTAAGTAAATAGTATAAACTGAACAAAATAATTGGGATAATGAACAAAAATCAAGAACACAATCAAACAATTTTAACAAAAATCAGTAAAATAGCCACAACCTGAATAACATTGAACATGTAACTGGCTAAAATCAAAATGATCTCTGTCTATCTATATATCTATCTTTCTATCTATCTACCTATGAAAAGATGAAGATTAAATAAAGAAAAATAATCTAGAAAATGGACAAAAATAAGCAAAATATCAGCAAAAATGAAAAAAATAAAACACAAACTAAACTAAAATGAACATAATAATTTAAAAGCAACCAAATGGCCAAGATTATGACCAAAATGGACAAAATTAAACAAATTGGTGCCCTACCAATAATTGAAAAAGAGCTAAATATTCCGCTTTCACTTCTCCTCTGTCTTCATGTAGTGGATTCCGATGCGGTGTTCTCGTCTCTGACCGATTGTGAATGTGTGTGTACATACACCTATTTGCACAGCGTTATCCAGCTTGTGTGAGGCCAACAGGAGTCGAGCGATTGTCAATAGTATGAGTCTATAAAAACCTGTCAGCGACAAAGAGAGAACAAACAGCTGCAGTTTGTTCAGGATTTCCTCACAAACACTCCTCGAGGAAGAGCAAAGCTAGTCAGCGGCGGGAGAAGACGAGAATGAGGAAGGAGAAAGAAACACTTCAGCTCCAAATGTTCATTAACGGTGACTCAAAAACTACAGCATACGGAAACTCTAGTATTTACATGCAGTAGCACTTCAAAAGAAACTCCAATTACACCATATGTGAAGCAGTGACCTGTAAATTTAATCTTAATGTTGCATTATACACTTTTAATTTAATCTGATTATAACTGGTTGTAGATTCTTGTCAAATAAAAACACGTCAAAATTAAATGGCCTATATTTTAACACTTAGATTTACGAGGTATGTCTATTAAAATATGAGACTAATGCTCCAACACAATATTAGTCAACATAATCATTGTTCAGTGTCTTTCTCTTTCAATCTTCTCTTCTTCTGCATCAACACACCACTGCATTTGGGTCTTCCACTGATCAAATCAGTGCAGTCTGTCTCCTTTCAGGGCGGCATACACTGTGCGATTTCAGACCCCAGTCAGATCTAATGGGCAGCCGTGCACAGCCCCAGCAATCGTGGCCAGAGATCGTGCCTTGCCTTCACTGCACTTGTGCAGCCAAAGAGCAGCGTCAGGAAACAGCAAGTGAAATCAAGACAAAAGCAATCGACATCACAGAAATATCACATACTGGAGACAATAAGTTAGATTTGGCTACAGGTTTAAACATTTTCATGAAAATGGAGGGGCATATGCATATAAATGTATTAATATTCTCCGTTTCTGTGTGTGTGTGTTGTGTGATGCGGCGAGACAGAGTGACAAAGAGCAGATGCCCAGATGCTGCTATGAAGGGAAAGGAGAAAAGAGACAGTGGAACGCACAAGGTTTAAAAAAACACAGTATTTCTGCTCAGTATTGACTGAAAAAAACGGGCTGATCACTCGTATAGTGCACTATGACACACTCGTGTGTGGGCGTCAGAATGCACAGTGTACTATACCTTTATGTTAACACATTTATGAAATCACACAGTTTACGCCAGCCTTTAGACAGTTGTCTGAGAACCTCTGTCATTCTTTTCTTAACTTCTGACAGACTCTAAATGTGTTCCTTCAACACAGATTTATCTTTGGAAAAAGACAAAGCCCACTTGGTGCAGGATCAGGCGAATAGGGAGGGCGACCAAGCACATTTGTAATCAAACCGTTTACTGAAAGCGGAGTGTGACCTGCAGCGTTGTCTTGACGGAGAATGAAACCCTTTTTATTCTTCTACTGCGGTGTCGATCACTTCTAATGATTTGTTGAAACTGCTGAATATTTTCTGAGATTTTTTGATATGCATGGCTGCCCAGAATGATCATCTTAGACATGCGCTCTGCCTTCACGAAATCTTTTGTTCCAATTAAACACGTGACGTGGCATGTTGTTTTCCCCATGCACCTCAGTTAATGTACTAAAAGATTCACCTGCTGTTTTGTTCAGTTTCACCAAAATTTCATGTTAAATCATTGCTCACTTATAAGCTAATCGTTTTCCGACTCCTTAATAAAAACATGCACTTCAGTGAACTAAATACTGGAAACTGACAGCGGTTGTGTGTGAATACCCAACCTTTAATTTACCCAGTGTGACTAAACCATGTGGTTTTATCCTCTTAAGGACATTTTTATTATTTAATAGACTTTCCTCGTACATCCTACTGCTGACATGTGTCTCGTGGAGACTTCTGTGAGGGTATTGACAAAATAAATGGTTCAGATTTGATTGATTTTGGCATAAGGTTACTATGAACAGAGGATATACTCAAGCAGTTGTCAGGAATACTAGCCAGCTTCTCATGGGGCTAGTTTTAGCTGGAATATGACTGGTTGTAAGTGTTAACATTTGGAATACGTATATATGGGGGTGTGACTGAGGCATTTTAACTTGACCGTGATTGGTTATGACTTGTGATGTCACAAACTGCACGAATTCAAAATGGGCCATTATCCCTGTTGTCCATCTTGTGGTAATGATTTCTCTGGACTGGCAGTACTGAACAGTTTTTTTTTATACATCACAGAATTTATATAAACCAATAAAGATGTATTTGAGTTTAGATTGCCACATTTAAAAAAACATATTTCATTTAATTTTTATGAATAGAGATTCTGTCTTGTGCTAAATATGCAAAAATGTTTGTGAGACAAATGCTTAAATATGTGTGTAATTCCTTCGTAATCTGGTGGACAAAAGTGGAATAACGAAAACGGTATAGGTAGCCTTGTTACGTGAGAAATAAAAATTATTTCAGTGTCAGAATAAAACCAAACGATAAATACTACACAGAATTAAATCCAAACATTTTACTGATCAGGGTTTTTCCCGCTTTTATTTATTTATCTTCATCTGTCAGACAAATGCTCCTAAAGAACACAATCCTTCTCATCTCTGGCAGAATCTAGTAAATATGCACAAACCAAAGTGAAGTTGCATGTGTTCCTTGCAAATATAAATATAATCACAACAAACTCACAGCAATGAAGGTGTCACAGTTTTCACGGGATAATGAACTCGTTGCCTAAGTTAGTTCTTTCTTATCACCGGCTTCCCGTAAAGAATCAAAGTCGTCTCGGAGCGTCTCGTATATGTGGCTAGTAAATGTTTTCAGCTGGTGCAGTGTGGGACAAATGTGTCGAGTGACCGCCTGTGGCCTGTGAAGAGGAAATGAGACAGGCCTGTGGGACATTGTTTAAAAAAAAAAAAAAAAAAAAAAAAGGGCAGCCACGCAGCCGTTTGGTTTGTCAGGAAGCCGGTTTGTTTTGGCTTCTTTTGCTGTTAAACAACTCTTCCTCTCATCTCATTTGAAGGAGACTTAGTGTATCTTTGATTCTCACATGCCTGGAATATGTATGCATTTTAAATTTCATCGCCCTGATTTTCAGCCCGGTGTCAACCAGGTTGCTTCAGTGTTTGCTGATTTAAGGCCCGTTTATACTCTATGCAAGTGTGTTGTGTATCAAATGTTGTCAAACGTTGCTGGCTTTATGTACTTTATGTTGGCGTGGATGTACACAATACATCCACTAGTGGGCAGTGTGGAGTTCAGACTGTCCTCTAGTGTGGAGTTGCATTGGATTTCTGTCTGAAAATACTAGGTGAAAAAATTTTATGCTCTCAAACATTGTATTTGTTCCCTCTAATAAGTGATCTGGTCCATCTTTGACTTTTTGCTCTGTTATTGAAATATTATGCCAAATAATCCATCATATATATCCTATAGTATCTTGCTATGGTAACTAGTGTCGCCAGTGGAGTCAAATCTTCATATCTTCTATTTGTTCAATATGGACATAGTTTTACCTGAGATTCACTCAACTGCAGTGGTGGGTAAGTGTTTACTCTAACAACACTGTAATATGATTTTGTTTAGCCCTGCTTGGTGAAGTTTTAGCGTCGATATGCCAGCAGTTAGTTAGCTTTCCCTACACTCCACTGGCACCGTTGTGGTACGTCCAAATATGGTTGCATCCTGTTTTTGGCTCCAAGATGTTGTCCAAGATGACAATAATATATACAGTCTATGGCACAGACTGTCCTCCTAAAGTTGAGCCATTTATGTTAATCTTTTGGTGTTTATGTTCTGTTCTTTTTCTATTCTTCCGCCACATAAGCTGTACTGTGCTAGAGTGCCCCCCCCACAATTTACGGTGGCACTTACCATTTTCTACATTGAGGACGGATCCATAAGCCCCTCAAAAACGTACCAAATTTGTAACGTAATGCACGCTGAGACCGGAGGGAACACTCTCTCTCCGTCTTCTTCCAGCTTCCAGAGAGAGTGGACGCATTTTCTATCTGCTCCCGTCTCCGTTTCCCTGCTTGCTATGTCTTTGTGTGTGTGTTTTGCTCATTCTCTGTCAGAGTCTTCCCCTAAAAACCCAAACAACATGGAATTGACCAGCTGGACCTCAATGAAATTGACATGCAGGAGGACGGGTCGAGGAGAACC
>JAQQAE010012726.1:0-13045 GCA_029823295.1 Pseudamia nigra | reverse complement strand
CAAACCTCTCTTATCTTTTTAAATGGGTGAACTTGCACATTTTTACATTTCCCAATACTTGTTGTCCCCACTGTATAGCTAAGAAAAAGTGAGAGGAACCTGTTTTTTGTTTTAGTGTTTTCTTGTACCCGTCCTTGACTCGCCACCTGCTCGTGGTGGTGGGGTTTGCGTGCTGGAGTGATCCTAGGAGCCACTCGCCCCTCGTAGGGTCTCCCAAGGCAAATTGGTCCTAGGTGACAGGAGCGATTCAGAAGACCTTTATGACTATGCCTTCATGTGGGCCCACCACCTGCAGGAAGGGTCGTAAGGCTCCAGTGCTGTGTGGATTGGGTGGCAGCCGAGGGTGGGGCCTGGGTCGTCCAATCCCCAGTTGCCAAAACTAGCTCTAACTGGAAGGAGGCCCTGGAGCACATCCAGGACACGCTGAAGGAACTGTGTCTCTTGGCTGGCCTGGAAACGCCTGGGAGACCCTTCAGAGGAGCTGGAGGAGGGGGCTGGGCAGAGGGAAGTCTGGGCTCCTCTGCTTAGACTGCTGCCCCCGAGACCCTGACCAGGATAAGTGGAAGATGGTGGATGGATGTTTTTTTTGCAATTTGCTCCAGCAACTGAACTGATGTATTTTCTGAACTATGCAAAATTTAAACTTAGCCTCAGGGCTCCAAACCTTGATCATGTGAGGTGTTGGGGTCACCGGAGACAGAGCAGGGCAGAGAGGATTGTCTGGGAGTTGTTGAGGACTGTCATCGTGAGAGTTGCTAGGGGACAATAATGGTGCATGATGGTCCATCTTTCACTTTCAGCTCTGTTAATAAAATGTCGCTGCTGTGCTGGGTTTTGATTGACAGTAACTTGGTGTTAACTCGACTCGCCAGCAGACCAAATCAGACATTTGAATCTTTTATTTATTTGACACAACACAGTTTTACCTGACAGACGCGGAGCTGTAGTTGTGGTGTAAGTGTTTACACTAACAACGCCGCAATACGACTTTGTTCAGCGACGCTTGATGAAGTTTTACCGAGTCAGTGGGGCTGGGTCAGGTCAGCGTTGTTATCGCTTCATGACACCGTGGCTTTGGCTAATTACAAAGTAGAAAAGTATGCAAAACTTACAAGCTGCAGTGAAACTGTTGGTAACAGTGTACAGATCAGAATGTACAGAGAAGTGGCAAAGGTGAGGTTATGACCTCTCATACAGCGGAGAGGTACAGAATGTCTCAGAATGTGTATTAGATAAATGCAAATGCATTTTAAATAAGCAGTTTTATGTTTTGCACTTTGTTCACTCACTGGGCCAGAAATGAACCGAGATGTGGCCTTAAAACCGAGATACATATCGAACCGTGACGTTTGGTGTACCGTTAAACCCCCCGTGACAAGATTCCATAGAGCGAGTCGTGCTAGTCGTAATATAGTGGTCGCGTCAGATCGACTAGACAAAAACTGGAAAAAACACACACTACGTAACAATTTTACAGCATGACCCGAGTGAAATTTAAACAAAAATATTTTCAGTGTGGACTGATTTTGTTTTTTCTTGATTACCGCTTCGGTTTTCCTCGCTTTTGAGTATTTCCCCAGTGTGGCGTTTGTACTTGTACTTCATCCAGCACTGCAGATGAACATCACACACACTAATGCACACAAGCACAGTGACATTAGCTTTTATTAGGCCAGCTGTGCCTGTTCGCCTGGACAGAGGCGGTCTGGCGTTCAGCCTGTCCTTTGATGGTCGACTGCAAACAGCCATATCAAACAGCCATAACAGCAAATGGAGCCAATCAGGAGACGGAGAGAACCTAATGGAAACGTTAACAGCCTCATGGCCGCAAACGCTGACCCCAGTTTTGGTTCTTAATGTGAATTGTGTTCCAGGTTGTAAAGGTTGTGTTTTTAAAGTCCCCGTAGTGGAATAATCCATTTTATTGGGTTTGGAAATTTACATAAACTCTGTGATGTTAAAATAAAAGCTGTGAAGATACGAAATTGCTCAGATGGGCGACAGGAAAAGCCGGCCGTTTTGAATTCATCTCATTTGTGACATCACAGTCAAGCTAAAAAAAAAAGGACATGAAACTTTGGATAATGTTAGTTTATTTTATAAGATGTGCCATTTTCACACATTGGGTCAACGCTGTTTATCCGTATCGTGCGTGTTAATGAGCCGAGAGGAGTTAGGATTTGTTAGGATAAAAAAGCATGTTTATGCCAACTTTGCATAAAATATACATAAACAGCTCATTTGTATACAACCAACCCTCAACATGACATTATCAAACTGTGCTCCATGCTGGCAACGAAGTGGAGTGGAAGCTAATTTCCTGATAAATCCAAGTGAACCAGAGGTTTGATTACAGTTCGTTGCTAAGGCACAAATTAACACACAGTAACACTTTAAATGTCCCAAACCCACGTAGTTTTAAAATTGCTTACATTAAATACAGTTACAAGTTACAGTTACCCATTCAACCTAAAATTAGCTCCATCCCCATAAGCAAATGCCAACATACCTTGTTTATTTCAGAAAATTATCCATGAAAAGCAGCCAATCAGAGACTTTTATGATGAAAAGTGGGCAGGTACAACACGTCAGCGAGACAAAAATCAACTCAGCCCTTTTTATTTTGTCAGCACTTTTACACAAGTGTTTAATAGACACATACAGTATAAGTGTTATAAATATAAATGTAGAGCATCTGATGAGATGTGGGACCCAGGGGGCCGATGTGGAAGTGGTAATACCACTGTTTGGCCACTGGGGAACCATTCGTCTGCCTCCAAGAAGCTTTTTTCCCATAGATACATGTGATTCTATCTGAAAATACGAAGCGAATACATTTTTTTCGTGGGTCGTCATGGTCTCAAACGTTTTATTTGGATCCTCTAATAAGCAACGTGATGATCCATCTTTAGCTTTTTACTCCGTTATTAAGATATTACAGCAAATAATCCAACAAATCACTGCCGTGCTGGGGTTTGAATGACGTGTGGGTATAATATTAACTTCCCATGAGCCCCCTGGCATGATGCTTCATTAGCTACCGTCCGTCCAAATATGGTTACGTCCTGTATTTGGCTCCGAGATGTCATCCAGGTTGACCCGATTGGCCTCAAAACGTCCCTTCAGAAACGAACGGGTGACGTCACGGTCACTTTGTCCAGTTATATATAAAGTCTATGGTGGGACCTTAAAGAAGTGACAATGAAACATGTCACCAATGGGAAAAGGTGAAGCAGAGAAAAGTCGAGACGGAGGAATTTCGCCACCTCATCCCCCGCGTCCCGCTTTCTTTCTCTCTTCAAGGTTTTAACATAGTGTTTTCGTCACTTGCCAGACTGTGGAAAAGCCGCAGTGACTTCCTCTCTCACTTCCCCGACACCTTTCCTTTCTTTTCCACCCCCCCCCCCTCCACCCCCACCATCACCACCACCGCCGCCGCCGCAACCCATGGTCTCAAATCTCCATCCTGCTGGGTTGGGCAGATGAGCCGAGGCAGGGCCATACGGGGACACGAGGCATGGGAAGAAGCAGCCATTTGTGCAGTCGGAAAAAAAAACGGCCAGGCACTGTCCCGCGGCATGTTGGCAGCTCCGAGTCAAACGAGTCCCGAGTGGGCTTCCTGTTCCGCATGGGTGAAAATGTTGGAAAGAATAGTGGAGTTGTCCTGCTCAATATCAGTAAAATGTGCTTTTTTTTCTCCAGTAAAACTGTTGAAATTCGGGTGATATGTAACTTTTAACTTTGCTTTACATGAATAATCAGCAGTGTTAATTTACATAGACTTTTTTTTTTTTTAGATTACTTTGTTACTTTTATTGATCTAGTACTTATTTTGCACATTTTGACTGAATTCTTCATTTTGGTTCCTCTTTGTTAGTTTTCTTGGTTTTTTTTCATCATATTATCATTTTGTGGATCATTTATGTTGAAATGAACAAAGCACGTTATTATATTACATTTAACATGTAAGGTGTAAGTATTATAATATGTGGATTTATTATGAATGTTGGTCCCATTTTGTTAATTAATTTGCTCATTTCATTGGTGGCTTTGCTCATGTTTCCTAATGTCGTTGCTTATTTTGTCTCTTTTCTACATGTTCGTGACTATTTGGTTCTTTTTTTTTTTTTTTGATTCGTAAACTTCTGCAGAAACATTAATCTTTTAACAAGTCACCGGAGCCAGAGAATGAAGTTTAAATGTTCAATGTTGAAAATGTCGGGGAGGATCCAGAAATAACCGACTAAAAATACTGAAACCAACACCCTCGCTGTCTCGGACATCTTTGGCTTTTCCGAGACAAGAACCCGAATCGGGATGGGCGACGCCCCCCTCCCTCCCCGTCTCGTGTCTCCTCTCTTTAACTTTCTCGCTGCAGTGTGATCGGTTTGCTACTGCAGCAGATTTTTCCATGGGTGGGACCAGATTGCAGATGGGCAGCTTGGCAACGTGAGCCGACTCCTTGTCTAACCCCGTCTCCCTTACCCTCCTCTGCGTCTTTTTTCCTGTTGGTTTCCTGTCATCTATCACCCATCTGCCTCTTTCTCTGCACCTGTCGTGGCTCCAGA
The DNA here is from genome assembly GCA_029823295.1 of Pseudamia nigra. Lineage (NCBI taxonomy): Eukaryota > Metazoa > Chordata > Actinopteri > Kurtiformes > Apogonidae > Pseudamia > Pseudamia nigra. Next base: position 8,477 of record JAQQAE010012726.1, on the reverse strand, counting down.
CACTTTGTGCTTCTCAGGGCTGTTGCTCTTAGTGAAAGCTATGGCGGCATTTTTGCTTCCTTCTGTTAGTGACAAACACTGGCACAGACACCGTGTAGAGCTTTCGATCGGTATTGTGCTGACTGAAACTAAAGCACACAAACTTCCAATTTTCTGCTGCCTCATCCTTTCACTTGACGTTTTTCTGGAGTTTGTGTCTCCCCTCTTAAAGGTAGTAAAAATGTACATCCTTAGGAACGTTACTTAGATTTTTTTAGAGGGCACATGAGCCCACGGACTGTATACTTTAAAAGAACTGGATCCCAGGGATACTTTTGGGTCATGAACCAAAATTAAACTTAGAATAAAATATGTTCAGCCCCAGGTTACGGGTTTGATTCGTTCCAGGATCGAGCTTGTAAAGCTTGTGAGCCGGGACTGGTTTTCCCATAAGAATACATGTACAACCAATTAATCCGTTCCAAGACTTAAGAAAACTCTTTACTGGACCATGTCCATCAATTCCTGGTTTCCAGACATGATTCAAATGGGCGTTTTCACTCTATTTTGCTCAAGGGACAACGACCGGGGCTGGTCACTGAGGTCAATGCGGAAGTAAATTTAAGTTGTAATTCCACCGTTTGGCCACTGGGGAACCGATCGTCCAGCTCCAAGAAGCTTTTTTCCCATAGATACATGTGATTCTATGTGAACATACTAAGTCGGTACATTTTTTTCATGGGTCATCATGGTCTCAAACATTTTATTTGGATCCTCTGATAAGTAACATGGTGGTTCCGTCTTTAACTTTTTGCTCCGTAATTAAGATATTACAGCAAATAATCTGACAAATCACTGCCGTGCTGGGCTTTGATTGACACGTCGCTATAGCAACAGCTCGCTAGTGAAGTTTTACCACGTCGGTAAGCTAGTGGCTAGTATTAGCTTCCCATGAGTCCCCTGGCATGAACGCTTCATACGCCCCGCTGCCATTCGTCCAAATATGGTCACATCCTGTTTTTGGCTCCAATATGTCGTCCAGGAAGTAACAACCCGATTGACCTCAAAACGACCCTTCACAAACTAATGGGTGACGTCACAGTCACTTTGTCCAGTTGTATAATTACAGTCTATGATTTTGCTTCAAATGCAGATGAGCTCCCGGTGGCCACACTTTTTTTTTCCTTTCTGTGCCACCTAACGCTCCCGTTTGTTTCTACTCGTCCGCCGAGATGGTTCCAGCTCAGCGTGGATTAAACACCGTCTCAGAGCATTTTTGCTGGAGGTCAAGTGGAAGGTCACATGTAATGAATGGCTCGGCTTCCCCAGTGACAGTAGATGGAGAGCCACTGCATTGACCTCTGACCCGGTAGAGCAGGGGTGGACTGAGGACAAAAACAGACATACCACCAATAAACTGTGTGGTCTTTTATCTATTACATTTTTATATAGTTAGTTATATATTTTTACACTAATGTGCTGTTTTTCTGAGATTGTTTTAAGGATGTCAGTATCTGTTGGGAATTAAAAGGTCTGAAAAGGTCTTAACCTTAACGACTTTAAACATCATTGAAAAGCCTTAATGTTGAATTTGTCACATCTTAATCACCACAAACAGCTCATATTTCTGAGCTTTAACGTGGCAGCTGCACCTTTGGATTTGCTTTTTTCAGCCTGAGCAGAGCAGCCCAGACTTCCCTCTCCCCAGCCCCCTCCTCCAGCTCCTTTGGGGGGGACCCCCTGTGTTCATCCAGCATGTCCTGGGTCTGCCCCAAGGTCTCCTTTCAGCTGGTGCCAGTTTTGGCAACCAGGGCTTGGACCACCCAGGGTCTTCTGAATCGCTCTTAGTCTGATCTGTCACCTAGGACCAGTTTGTCTTGGGGGGGGGGCCCTACCAGGGGAGAATTACCCCCAACAACAAAGCTCCGAGGACCACGCCGGCACACAAACCACGATAAGGTGGAGATACCTTTTGTTTTTGGATGGAATTTGGTTTATTTTCTTGATTTTTTTTGTTGCCTCTGATTTTGTTCATTTTTCTTCTGGTTTTGTTCATTTTCATTAATTTCCCTTTGCTATTCCGTAGCTTTTGCTTCTTACGTTGCTTCTTCTTCCTGTTTATTTTCTTCACTTTAAGTCAAAATACTCACGGTCTTATTACATTTTGCCTTAATTTTTCATGCTCCTGAATTTCTTTGTTTATGAGCACAAACATAAACCTCCTTAGAAAATATGTGATCCTTAACCAAACTATTTTATTGAAAAAAATATATCAAGATGTTGTAATGCAGTGAGATCCGCAGTGACAGGAACAATAAAATGTGATTTTACTGTGGGCTCAAGGTGACGCCTGTGCAGACAACGCAGCCGGAATGTGTAACGGCAGCCGGACGGTGAATGTGCTGCCGGTGAGTCTGACCTTCCCGTGTTGAGAAGAGAAGAAAACAGCTTCCCTTCAGGGATCGATACAGACTCTATTGTAGTCGTGGCCTATTTTAGAAGCAGATTTCCACTGTGAAGTCTGCAGGCGAAGACGGGATTCCACAGGGTGCAGTTAAAGCCGACTCCACGTAAGGTAAAAGATTAGGGCACGTCTGCGAGACTTGTTTGTCCCGCCTCCAACGTGGATGGATACACGGTGAAAGGAGAAGCATGGGATGAGAGGAGGAAATCGTGTGTTTACATCCTCCCTTTTTTCTTTGCCTTCCAGTTCTTCCCTTACGGCGACGCGTCCAAGTTCGCGCAGCACGCCTTTAGGACCTTCGACAAGAACGGCGACGGCACCATCGACTTCAGAGAGTTCATCTGCGCCTTGTCCATCACGTCACGAGGCAGCTTCGAGCAGAAGCTGAACTGGGCCTTCAACATGTACGACCTGGATGGAGACGGCAAGATCACACGGGTGGAGATGCTGGAGATCATTGAGGTACGACAGCAAGACTCAGCTTTAGCCCTATTATTATTATAATGCACACTCACTTTATTTATTTATTTTTCAGCCCTAAATAGTAATATGTAGTATGGTTGTAAAGTGTGTAATGGCCCGTCTCATCTTCTGCAGCTTTTGTGGAATATGGTTGCATTATTTAAGAAGCATATTGAATAGCATAAGACCTAATCCCTTTGTCGTCCCCACAAAACTTTAGTGCTAAATGGCTGATTTTCTGCAGAAATTATTCATATTTGTGACTAAAACATCAGTGTGTATTCCAGAACTTATGTTTTTTTTTTGTACCCGTAAAGATGACCTGAATTTTTTAATCCAGCAATGTATTAAAAGTATGGAACCATCCTAAACTGAAAAAAAATGTGTTTTAACTAGGGCTGTTAAACGATTAAAATTTTGAATCTGATTAATCACAGGGTCACTGTGGATTAATTTTGATTATCACGATTAATACCCATCTGTTATTAATCTAAATTAATCACAAGATCACTGGATTAATTTCGATTAGTCACAATTAATACCCATTAGTTTTTCATTTTGTTGGAGCAAAAACATTCATGACATAAGGTGACATAGACTAGACTAAATTTACTTATTTTACATTAAAATGTATATTTTTTTCTCATTTAAACTTGTGTAACAAAAGGAAATGAAAGGAAATTGACTCTGAAGCAGTAAATACTAAAGAAGTTGTCGAATGTAACATCGGATTTCATCACTTTTTCCTTGACATATGAGTTATTGTGTGTTAATCACGTTAAAGTTTTTAATGTAATTAATTATGCAAATAGATTAATCTGGATTAACGCGTTATTTTTGACAGCCCTAGCTTTAATGTTATGTAAAAAATAAATAAGTAAATGATTTCATAATAAGAATGGCTACGTATGGATATTGACAGAACTTCCGAAAGTCTTTCTCTGAATATTTCTCCGTATCCGCCGCTTTGTGCTAGCGATAGATTGGTAAAGTGCTGATAATTCAGCGGAAAAATTCACCGCTGAAAAATGTTGCTGCGTATGATATTCACGCGAATAAATCAGTCCTGGTACTTTGGCATAAAATTAGCAAATACATGAAATATGAAAATGAAATGAAATATAACCACGCAGCCTGACAACATGAAGAAACTGAGCACGTTTTAGTGAGTTATTCATTTCTTTTAAACAAACGAATACATTTAAGAAGCAATTTAGGCAACACAGCATACATTGCTTTTTTTTACAGGTGCTACGATGGGGGTCCAGACTAGCTTAGCTACATCTGTTCTCTAAGCTCCCAAGACCACCGCCCCGTAATCTAAATCCTGTCTGGACCCTACGTGTTCGTGCAGAGCTTGAGTTATGTTCTACACTAGCCCTGGGTGATGTGTTTTGACCCTGTCCTAGCGGAGGACGAAGGTGTGTGTTTGCAAAAACTCACCACCACACGTCTAGTTCCGGATCCGGCCATCACCCCCGCGTAGTCCGACTCCCCAGCAGTCCGTGCATTTCCTTTGGATGACTCGGCCACCCTGCGCTAGGGTCACTGGGTGTTGTAGTTCAGAGTTTTTCAAGGTGAATATATACAATTGTGTTAGCGTGCTACTTAAAAGTTCGATGCTCTGTCCGTAGACCTACGGCTCGGGCCTTTCAGCTCGTCCGTCTTCCCTCCGCATGTTCGCACAGCTGCTTGAATTAACTCGTCCCAGCTGCGTCTCGTCACGCTGATCACAGAGAGTTTACAAACCATGCCCACATCCTCCGAATATGTCAGTGAGTCCCTGAGCTGAAAACCACGCCTTCGGAAACGCGATCGTAACAACAGGACAAAGTGTATTGAATTAGCAGAACTGAGTGAAAACCTAGAGGCTCAAGTGTCAAGTGTTACAAACAACATTATGGGTTTATAATGAAACAATATATATACAGTAAATACTGCATATTTAAAAGAGAAGTGGGGTTAGAGTCACACAGCCGTACAAAAAACACATTTCTGAAAGATTTTAATTCTTATATTTCATGGTGAAGCATAGGGTTTGCAAGACAGGACAAAAAAATAATGTCTTTCTCTCTTCAACATGGCCAAAATTCAGTTTAACCTACCGTAGTCCGCCGGGCCTGAAACATGGTTTGCTTCAGAGCAACGTCCTTTTGTCTGCCATGTTGTGCTTCTGTCCAACTGATAATCAAATACACTTTGAGATACAGAATCGACACCAAATTTTGCAGATACTGTACGTTCCGAGGGTCAAAAGCTTGATCAAGTTCCAAGATGGGTGAAATTGAACCGACTCCAAAATGGCTGCCACAGTTTATCCTCCTGAAACATGCAAATTCTCATGGACAGAGCATATGTAGCTCTTAGATTCACGCACGAATGAATTCCTTGACCCTAAAAACCTGAATGAAATGACGCACGATCTTTGCTCTAAGTCGGTCAAAATGGCTGCCAAGGAAACGTGTACGCTATCCGCCAAATGTCATGCAGGTCATTATTAGAGCCGAGCCTTGCACACAGTCAACATGCTCATGAAACTTGGCTCATACAGTATCAGATAAAGGTCACTTTTGTGGGCGGGGCAAAGTGGCATGAAATTCTGCACAGGTCCCGTTATTTTTTTTTTCTAAAACCATTGGTAAATTTGCTCTTTTTCAACAATGCTAATGTAAAATTGGCATTTAAATTATTCAGCTTCATGATGCTAACTGCTCGAATATCTTTAAAACACAAAATAATAAGATTGTGGGGCACATCAGAAAAATCTTCTCTCTACGTCTGTATTTTTGTCCAAGGTGCAGTACACCTTCCTAAATAATAAAATATATTTTCCGGGTTTATTTTCATGCATATTTGTACATATAATGCCCTGGGGATGGAAATGGCCCTGATTCAGTTAAATAGTTTAGAAAACAGATAAAGGTGACACAGTCCAGGGCTGCAGGCACTGACTACACACAAATTATTCATATGCACAAAGGCCAGACAGAATGCAAAAGCAGAGTCAGCCGTATAAATATTCACAATATGAATTTAAAGTCTCTTTTCAGTGATGTTTGACTGAACTTTATTGCACTTTAGGAAATGAAGGGAGAGAAAAGAAAGACGAAAGAAAAGAAAAGCTATGGAAAAAAAATATGCAATCACTGCAGTACATGATAAATATAAACCACCTCAAATAAGAAATACTGGAAGAGCCAAAAATATTAATACAACGTGAAACTATAAATACCGTAGTCAAATGGTGAATCATTAAGATGTTTATATGACTTACCTGGCCCAATAAAAATGAACAATTTGCTTCTTAAATCAATTTGAATTGATGGAAAATACGGGTGATGAAACTATTAACAGCAAACTGAAACCTATTCAGTACAAGTGGCGGATGCATATAATACATACATATATACATATAATACATACATATATACATATAATACATACATATATACATACATACATGCATACATATAATACATATATACATATAATACATACATATATACATATATACATATAATACATACATACATACATACATATAATACATACATACATACATATATACATATAATATATACATATAATACATACATACATACTTATAATACATACATACGTGCTGTTAGCTTACAATGGCAGAAGCTTCAGAGTGTTGTTAGCCATCATAAGCTAACGGTGCTCCATAGCTGGCTAACACCACAACGATGGACCGAGAGCCTGTGCCGTCGTAAGCTAACGGAGCTCTGTAGCCAGCTAGCACCACCAGAGTGTTGTTAGCCTGACACCCAGGCCACCGCACTGTTAAGGAGCAGGCAGCTCTGTAGCAGGGACATGGAGCTACTTGTGGTTAGCATTCGGCCTGTTACATCCCGCGGGAGCTTTCACGTGTCATTGTGTTGACTGTTTACATCCGGGTGATAGTTCACTCCCGGGTCTACCTCCTGTGTTAGCCGAATTTTTTCACCGTTAGCTGGTTCAAATTTTTGCCCGATTTCTTCTTCATTACTGTGATTTTTTGTTACCAGAAGCGTTCATTAGCCGGAGGATCACTGTAGAGCATTCTCCGACTTTGTCTTTTACTGCCTGGTGAAACATACATAGACATAGCGGCCAGGCTTAAAGGAACCCCCGTCCCCCCGCGGGGGAGGAGCTCAGAGTAGAACCGCTGCTCCTCCACATCAAGAGGAACCAGCTGCGGTGGCTCGGGTAGATCCAGGACCCGGGGTATGACCTGCGAATGCCTCGGGAAGTCCGGGGTTCCCCGTTCAGGCGGTTGCTAACGCGAGCTCCTCTTTTCTCCCCCTCCCCCCCCGCAGGCGATCTACAAGATGGTGGGCACGGTGATCATGATGAAAATGAACGAGGACGGCCTGACGCCTGAGCAGAGGGTGGACAAGATCTTCTCCAAGATGGACAAGAACAACGACGACCAGATCTCGCTGGAGGAGTTCAAAGAGGCGGCCAAGAGCGACCCGTCCATCGTACTACTGCTGCAGTGCGACCTCCAGAAATAGGCGGAGAAGCCACGCGGGAGGAGGGAGGAGAGCGCTCCACCAGCCGCCACGGACTGCACAGAAAGAAATTTCATGTTCCATTCAGTTTGCAGCTATTTCCACTGAAAAAAAAAATGCTTGGACTACCTTTCAATGGATCTGCTTCTTGTGTTTGAAACACTCGTGTGCATGAGAATGTTATTTGCTCTAAAAAGATCTACACACAACATACAGACGGTGCGCGAGCGCAAGAACGCAGACGCGCGCTACACACACACACACACACACCACATGTTGACACCCCGCACAAATAATATATATAGATATATAAATATGAATATATATATATTTAAATTATTTAAAGATTAACTGCCAAAATGTGAAGTGTGCAAAGTATTTTCCATACAGGTTCATTTTTCCGGAGCTTGCGCATCAGTGATGTGCCACGTTGAATTCGCCGCTACTCTATTTATTGTTCCGAGTTTACCGACGCTAGCTGTACGTGTTTCATAATACTGAGTAATGTCAACCGAACCAAATTCCTATGATAATGTATCTGCCTCCGATTAAAAAAAAACACTCTGTCCGTCATCTAGAAGAATAGCTCTCGGTAGACGAAGTCCGACTTTTCCTTCCGAAACATGCTTGTACTGTCAGTTAAAAAAAAAAAAAACAAAAAACAAAAAATGTAATTGTAGTTAATTTGCATGCCTTTAGGTTCTGCCTTAAAAAAATAATAAAATAAATAAGCCCTCCTCATCGCATCCTGTAAGAAAACTCTAACGAGACAGGAAGCCTTATCGAAGCAACGTGGGAGCAGATTTTTACCGACGTGGGGAAAAAAATAATAAAAACCATCAGTAGGTTCCTTCAACAAGTATCGTCGTCTTACGGGATGTACATTTTTTTTGTGATCTGTCCGGATGATGTTTTTTTTTTTTTTTTGGACTGCTTTAACTGTGGGAGCATGTTTCCTTGTAGATTTAGCTTGTAGCATCTGTTGCTAAGAACTAAAAATCCTGTCCCGCCCTCCTCCTCCTCCTCCTCCTCCTCCTCCTCCTCCTCTTCCTCCTCCT